>APFE031307823.1:274496-293179 GCA_000404065.3 Pinus taeda | reverse complement strand
GGGGCATGGTTACATAATCGTTGCTGTCGATTACTTTACAAAATGGGCCGAGGCGATGCCCACATTGTCCGAAGATGGTCACACGGCGGCGCAGTTTATTTTCAATCACGTTATTGCTCGGTTTGGAGTTCCACAAGCCATTGTCACTGATCACGGAAAGCATTTCCGTAATCATATGATGGTTGAATTAACAACCCAACTTGGACTTAGGCATGATAGTTCATCTCCATATTATCCTCAGGCCAACGGTCAGGTTGAAACCGTGAACAAAGTCTTGGTCACGATGCTTCAGAGAACTGTCGGCATGCACAAGTCCAATTGGCATTTGATGTTGTTTTCTGCATTGTGGGCCTACTGGACCTCGGTGAAGGATGCCACCGGCTTCACTCCTTTCCAGCTAGTATATGGGCTGGAGGCAACTCTTCCAATTGAGTGCGAGATTCCTTCGCTAAAATTAGCTGTCGAGTTACTTCCCGAGACTACCCCCACAGAAGAGCGACTTCTCTACCTGGAAAGACTAGATGAGACACGTCGTCTAGCCTCCCTTGCTATAGAAGCTCAAAAGAAGAGAGTGAAAACTCACTTCAACAACTCAGTTAATCCTCGCTCTTTCGTTGAAGGTGACTTGGTCCTGCTCTATGATCAGGCTAGTGATAAGCTAGGAGCAGGCAAACTCGAGCCAATGTGGCACGGACCCTACATTGTAAAAAGAGTTTTGCAAAAAGGTGACTGTGAGCTGATTGATTACGAAGGCAATCCCCTGGACCGGCCCCGTAATGGGCTATATCTTAAAAAATATTATGCCTGAGTCTAGGCACTCTTTCATTTATTTTTTACATGCATATGCCTTTTTCAGTGTGTTTTGTGTGTGTGCGTGTTTGTTTTGATTCTTGTCTTAGTGAGCCGGCGTGATCGCTGCTTATTGTGTCTCTTGCTTCTGAACAGATGTCTGGATCACCTTACGTTGGTTTCGCTGATGTTGCTTCCCGCAGCACTCGCAATCTGTCATCTGCGGCATGGGTGATCTACGATCCTCATGGTGAGTTGGTAGACATTCAAGGTGTATGTCTAGGTTGCACAACAAACAATGTAGCTGAATATAGCGCTGTGATTGAACTATTGGCCGAGGCGATTAACCTCGGAATCTGCTCATTGCTTGTAAACTTGGATTCACAGCTTGTGGTTCACCAATTCAATGGGCAATATTCCGTCAGAGACCATCGCATATTAAGGTTGTATTTACATGTTAAGTTATTGGAAAGAGATTTTGATTACATTACTTATCATCACATTCCAAGAAGACTTGATGCTGTAACTGATGCGTTGGCTAACTATGTATTAGACAGACATTTGCGAAACATGTAAATTCACAAACATAAGAAGCATAAGATACAATAAAACACCATGTATATATATATCGGGTGGCGCACTAAGGCGCTCAAAAATAAATGTATGTGTCTCAAGTGTTCTCAGTACATCTGAGACATATGTCTCTCAAAAAATAGCAACAGTGGAAATGAAACCTAGGCGACTACTGTGGTGGGTCATGCTCTCTGTAGACCGCCGCCGCTTGTGCCACCCGCCTCAATAAGCGGTGCATCCTGGGTTCCACACCCACTGTATGAACCTGTGTAGCTAAAGGAACCTCCTCGATCCCCTGGTAATCAGGGATCCCTGCTAGCAACCCCTCCAGGTTGCGGATCATGGTCTCCGCCTGGTCACTTCCCGCGGGAGCCAAAGCCAAAGCGCCAGCACCCTGATCTGCCCTCCGCACCTCTGGAGCTAGGCCGAGGGGTCTCACAGGTCCAACATCTGCACAGCAACAGCATATATTAAGACATGTACATCAAAAATACAAAAACATCATATAAACGGAAATGAAAAATCAAGTGTCATACCTCCGTCGTCCCACTGCTCTCCCGCAGGCAACGGCATGTCCGGATCTCCTCGGAAGTCGATACCGGCATACGGCCAGTCCTCGACAAAGATAACTTGGCTCTCTAGCCACTCTCTGAAACAAAGGCCCCAGGACACTGATCGTCCACCACCTCTGCGAGGCATGACTCGGGACCACTTAGTGGCCCTCGTCTCTCACGCATTGCATGGCGGGTCTAGCACCATGGTCTGTAGCCGGAGGGCCAACACCCGCTCAAACATTAGTGGGATCAGAAGAGAACCGTAACCGAACTGCTTCGACTCTCCACGTAGACAGTTGTTCAGTTGCCTCTTCATGCTATTCGTCACAGCAGCCACCGAGTTAAAGATCATAGGCTCTAAGCAGTCTAGAGCAAGTAAGAGATTGGCCTTTGAAGCCTCATGGTTCGCCAGGCTCCCCACTACCCGCATCACCAGAAAAAGGATAGTGCGGAGAACTATGTCGGCGAGCTCACCGACACCCACCGATGGGATACTGCACTTTCCGCTCCATGTCTTGACCGCTTGTGGGCAGACACGAGCCATCAATCGGTCTAGCGTCTCGCCGCTAGGACGCTGCCCCTCCAGAATGGGCACTGGGCGTCGGCAGGACAACCCAGTCAAAAAATATATATCACTGGAGTCGAACTCAATGTCTCGACCGCGGATGGTGAATTTTCCATCCACTGGGTTCCACGCCCTGATCAGCAGCTCCAGCAGGTCTGGCTGGGCTTTCAGTCTCGGAGTAAGAAAGAACTTGAGCAAACCGCATGCCCGCATGGCATTGCGGCATCCGGCATCAGCAAAAGCGGCAATATCCTCATTGTCGTGGTCCCTCTCCTGCCAAGTAAAAGCCATTGTGCCCTACAAAAGCACCCAAGACCCATTTAGAAACTTGCATGTGGAAGAAAGCATTTAAATTTTAAAAATTAATATGTGTCGGCACCAGCGCGACTATTTCTAAAACAGTCGCACTGGACATGGCCGCCCCGTGTATTTTTCACTGGGTCAGCGCGAAACGGGCTACGTGTTGGAAAGCCCGATCAGCGCGGACCCGATAGGGAAATCCGCGCTGACTGAGAGCGCTCCAACGCGCAAATATTTTGGCCAAACGGCCAAATCTTACGGTCAAATCATATAAAAACATAATCAAAATGCAAGGCAGGGCAAGAGGAACCTACCTGGAACAAGCGGTCGGGAAATCAGCGTCCAGATGAGGGAGAATCAGCTCCGTCAACTTTGTAGTAATTTCACGTCCTCCAGAGCTCCAATGGTAAAATGGTAAAAATGGTTTTACAAACCCCCTATTTATAGTAAAATTTCCAAATTTGGTCAAATTTCCTTGTAAATGTGGGTTTTTTACTATAATTTTGCCATGAACTCATCTAGATGTGCTAAATTATGTCTTAATGCATATTTTGTTTTGATTTTTCGACGTATCGAACAGGTTTATGCGGGTATTTGTCATGTGCAGGTCCTTGAAACCAACTTGGTCCCAAAAAATGTCGTCGTTAAGCCCTTTTCTGACACAAAACAAGAAAAGATTGCCGAGCCCCCTCTCAGCTCGTCCAAAAGGAACGAGAGGCGGTTGTTTTAAAGCTCTTTTTTGACCGTTTAAAATAACAAAGATTGCTGGGCGTTTTTCGTTTCGCGCTCGTTATCAGTTCTAAAACGACGTGGTATCAATCGCTTTTTTACTTTTTCGGGTCGATATCACTACTTATGAAAATTACTCCTCGGTCGTAATGATAGGGCGGTTCTTTTGAGCATTGTTTTATACTTTTTCGGGCTCGAGAGACACAACTATACAAAAAAGCACCCCCTTGGAGTTTCCTTTTCAGCTGTCTTTTCAAACTCTCTAAACATGAAAAGGCACCAAGCTCTTCCTTTGTCAGGCTCGTTAAAACTAAATGACATCAGGCTTCGTCAAAATGACGCTCTCCAAGCATATGCTATCCCCGTCAAGCTTGTCATCCAAAAATAATCGGGGTACTCGCCAGAAATGGTGGGGGAAATAAAGGAACCATAATCATCGTCATCGGCAGTATGTCGCTCTTGAACATGGCACTGTTTGCATTCGTGTCTTGGTGGGGACATCTCATCTCACTTCACTTTTGCCTCCATGGGTTTGGGTTATCCTATTTGGCCACTCATCTGCTCATTGCCTCCTCATTTTTAACTCTGATCATTTGACCCCCAAATACTGCCAAATCCGTCATTGTGCCGTCGATATGTTCAAGAGAAGTTGACCTCTACAAGTATAACCTCCCTCTGATATTTCACGCAAAACAAACTTGTATCTACCCGTCTCATGTCGATGATGTGGGAAACATTATGGCCCACCTTCGATAAAGATCACTTCCTGTCGACTTCAGCTCATTATCCAGGAGTGACCTAGAGACTCCCTTCAGGTACCTTGGGGCCTGCATGCCTTAATGGTAGGTCTTTCATGTTCGACGCGAGGTTTTCATCATTGGCCTCCGATCGAATAATTCCGCGGGTGTTCGACGTCGGCTCATTCATTCACATGCCGTGGATTGTACCTATAGTACCTTGAGGACCATCGTCATCATTGGTGGCCCCTCTCGCGTCTGTTAATAGCTTTCATCATTGGCTGTAATCAGACAATGTTAGCATGTTGTTCGCTTCGACACAATATTATTCAACATGTTTTGAACTTGTACTTTGTTTCGGCATCAAATGGGCCCGCAAGACCCTGGTTCTAGTCCATGTGGACCATGGTTGCGATTTTTGTGGGACATCAATTACATGACTCATTGATGGATGGCTGCAACCATACCTGAGTCCTCTTAAGGATGGCTGCGACCATACCTCTTATCATTATAGTCTTCTCAGCTGGGTGGCTGCATCCATGCCACAGACCGTTTTCCTATATGTCTTTTGGATGGCTGCGCCCATGCCTAGACTACATGTAATTGAAATATCAGTTGTATTCGCCTGTAGGTCCTCTCCAATGGTGTTCCAGTCCAGCAGTCTTGTAAAGCATTTCACCCCTCCCACTCTCTCGGGCTTCATGCTTTAGGGGGCATCTGTTACACAGTAAAATGTCACTTCCATCATGCCAGTCTCCCCTACTGTGTTGTGAAACCACATTCACCTATGCTCATGCTCCTCAAAATGGCTAAAAAACCCTCTTTGCCTAAGTTAAATGAATCATCGCGGCTGTTAATCAAATAACCGCGCTGACAGGTGGAGGCCAGTGTATCTGATGCGCTGCCAGCGCGGAAGAACACGTCTTTTCTGCGTTGGTCCCATTTTACGAACAGCGCACCCTCCGTTTGTCCTGTTGAGCGCTGACCGGACCTCCTCTATAGTTGATCTACGATGTCAGCGTGCCAGATAAGTGTCTCACCCGCGCTGATCCTATTTGGGCAAATTTGTTCTAACAACCAACCTTCCAGATCCCTCCAGACTTGGTTGTTAGCATTGTTGAGGTTGCCATCCTTTCTCTGGCATGTCTGTTCGACTGACCATCCACTTATCTTTGGGGAAAGCTCATCCTTTACCTATTCATGGAGACTCCTTCTCCTTTATAAGCCTCCTCCATTGCCCATGAGCAGCTAGTTTGGAACATATGGACTTTGTTGGGGAATTCTTGGTGCATTAGTGCTGCTCTTTGTAGGCATTTGGTGTGTTGTGTGAGGATTGCTTTGAGCTTGAGGAAGGTCATGAGCTTGTTGCCTTGTATGTGAGAGAGAGACCTTTTGACTTGGGAGATTTGCTTCAAAGGTGAATGCTTGGAAGATATGCTGGCTGGACCCTCTAGAGAAGGACTCAGCGTCAGGACTTCGGTTGTACCTTACTCTATTTTTTGTTAATAAAGATAGATGACTACTCTTATGGTTCCATTTCCATTTGTCCAATGAATGATTGATGTGAATTGTATCCTTCCTGACTGATACATAGTTGTTGTTAGTAGATTTTACACTCTTGTTTGCTCTCTTTTGCTTGTGCAGGTGTTTGTCTGCTAGGATAGTGGAGAATTGTGATCGGCTGGAGTGAAGGAGCGAGAGGATTATCTCTTCGACAAACGTGGCGTTGGAATCCAAGTAGGTTTCTTTTACCCACTTGTTAATTACAACTAGGAACCTGCAGTGTAGCATTGTTTGATTGTTGCTAGACCCCTTTTGGGCTAGTAGGGATCGCCTCTATCCGTAGAGGGGATTTACCTCTCCAACAATGATAGTCCTTAATCATTTCTGTAGACTCATCTTTTGTCAAACATAGTAGTGAAATTCCCACAGGATCTTTCCAGTACAATCTGCCCTACACAATCACATATGGTTGTGCCTTGATTCTTAATGCTCTATATCTTGTTCTATCCAATGATTGAGGACAAGAAAGAAAAAATAAATAGTGGACTATGTTCTTATACCATTCTGAGCATAAAAATTTGTATCGAATCTTCATACCTGGATTTGATTTTTCTTCATTCCCTTTACTTATTTCTTCCTTTTCTAGTGTTAATAAATTTATTCACAAGGCCTGAAAGTTTGAATCAGTCAAAATCTTCACCAATCCCTATCCTTTCACTAGTTTGGTTGGCTTTATGTCTAGGTCATATTCTTGGATCTTAGCTATCCATTTTCCTCTTTTACCGTCCACATCACTCTGGATTAGAACATCCTTCACTACAACATTTGGCACATAAGCAATAATCTCTAACTGTAATGATAGAAAATTATATATTATAGAAAAATGGAACACATAAAATATTGCAGAAATATAAACACAGAAGACACATAAAACAAGAGAGAGACATATATACATGGTTCACCTAATTTTGGCTACATCCACGGAGAAATAGCCAGTCCTTCCTTTTATATTAACTAGCAAACTGAAGAGATACAACCTACAACAGATCCACTATAATTCCCTCTTCACTCTCAATCTCCTCTCTCTTCCTCACTCAAAATACAGATCTACATAGACGTAATACAATTCCCTCATATATAGTGACGGGTTTCCTTCTAGGGAAAAAAACCCTACATTAAACATAACTTCTACCGTCACATCTTCTCCTAATGAACAACAGAGAATGACTATGAAATTACAAAATTTTACAAGGAAATTTTGCATCTATTTTTAGCTTTGAGGGTGCTTCCGCTGATCCCCTCGCTAGGGGGGGCTCCCAAAGGTCGTAGTTGCCCCCTTGGACACCCCCTGCAGCGAATATTTTACGGGCAGCATTGCGCCCTATTACAAACTAGTGTCCAGTGTGGCAATAGCTTTGAATACAAAAGATAATTAGGCTCCACACCCTTAAGGCCTTCACCAAGGCATACACCTACTTTTCAAGAATATTGTATTTGAGTTCAGCATCCATGAGCACCTTACTAAAGAAAGCAACTAGCTACTTTTTACCTTCATCATTTTTCTGTAACAAAGCAATAGCTATTGAAAAAGGTGATGGAAATGATAATATTTGAAAGGGATTTTGATAATTAGGACTAATCAAAACTAGAGTTGCTTGTAATGATTCTTTGATTTTGGAAAATTACTCCTTAGCCTCCTTAGTCAAATGTATTTCATTCTCTTTCTTTAAAATATTAGTAATCTCTTTCACAATTTCAACATAATTAGACACAAATCTCCTTAAAAAGTTTGTTTTTCGCAGAAAATTTTGAATGTCTTTCTTACTTCTGGGAAGAGGTATTTCTTGTACAATTTGTACCCTTGCTGGATCTAACTTTGCTCCATCTCTTGAAACAATGTGCCCCAACAGTTTTCCTTCTTCTAGAGAAAAAACAAACTTCTTGGGATTCAAAGATAGCCCATATTTCCTACACTTCTCAAAAGTCTTTTTGAGATGTTCCAAATGCTCCTCATCTGATTTAGAGAAAATAATGATATCATCCATGTATATCACTACAAACTTATCACCCACAAATGGAATGTCCATAGCTATTTGGAACGTTGCACCTACATTGATTAGCCCAAAGGGCATCCTAGCATACATGAAGGTTCCCCAAGGGGTTATAAATGCAGTCTTCTTTTGATCTTCTTAATCAACAAATACTTGATTATACTCGGAGAAACCATAGACCATTGACATTTTGAATGATCCAGTTACCTTTCGCAACACATGATCCAATTTAGGTAATGGATAGTTATCTTTTAAGGAGGCTTTGTTCAAATTCCTAAAATCCACACATAACCTTATCTCTCCATTTTTCTTCCTTACAGGTACTAAATTGGCCACCCAATCAGAGTACCAGAGTGGAAATATCATCTTAGTATCAAGAAGCTTCTTAAATTCTTTCTCAATTGATAGAAAAACCAAAGGATTGATATGCCTGGTTTCTGTTTAAATGGTTTAATCCCTTCTTTCAGGGGAACCTTTTGTTGAATTGTGTTCACATCATATGTTTTGATATCCTCAGATGACCAAGCAAAAACATTAGTGTACTTCTTAAAAAGCTCAATATACATTTCTTTATAATTAAATGGAACTCCCTTAAATAGTTTGACTAACATAGGCTCCTTTTGAGTTCCAATATTGCAATCTTGGATCTATTCATCCTGTGAAACTTTCTCTGGATCGATAGCTACATCATTACAATTAAAACGTCTTTCATGAGGGACAAGTCCTCTTGGTAGAACATTATATTTCAATTGAATGATCTTTTGATTAGCGATAGACCTTTTAAAATCACCTAGGTCTACATTGTTTGCTACTTCATCCCCATATTGATCAATTTTACTGCCTTAAAAGTCTTCAATGATTGTGAGGAACTCCTTAATTTTTTGGTCATCCTCAAAAACCTACCAGTGCTTTGTATTATCTGGAACTGATGGCCTGTACTTCATCTCGACCTCATACCTCAGTCTTGGATTTATAGGAGGTCTGAAGGTACTAGCTACCATGGCCAACGAGTCTGCTAACCTGTTCCCATTTCTTGGAATGAAATGTATATTGAAAGCCTTAAAGAAATTCTCAACTAAATCCCAAACTTCATTTCTATATTCCCTACGTCTAGGGAGTTTTGTTTGATAGTGATTTTTTATCTTCTTGATGATCAATTCTAAATCTCCAAAAACAAAGATAGATTGAACCCCCATTTATTTTGCCTTTTGAAGACAAATGATTAAGGATTCATATTCTTCCACATTGTTAGTTGCTTCAAACTCTAAATTAAAATAAAATGGCATCATGCTACCTCCAGGTGTAATCAATAGGAAACCAACACCTATCCCTTCCTTAGAGTAAGGACCATCAAAGAAGAACTTCCATACTCCTTCTCTTTCTAGCTTTGTATTTACACATGTTGAAGTGATCCGCCTTTGATTATATTCAGTTAGTTATACATTATTATGCAACATAACACAAGAGAAATCATCTTTATCTTGATTGTACATAGCTGAATTAGTTTCTCCATTATTTGTAATTGTTTTAACAAACCTTGTTTCTCTATATATCCTTCTCTCTTCCCGACCAAAAACCGATATAATAGCATAAGTAAAGTCCAATTTCAGAAACCCTCCCAATTTAGCTCTCCAGGACCTAGATAGTAGCATTCCAAACCTAGCAATGATATCTGCCACTGCTACATCCATTACTAAGCTTCTAGCTAGGATCTGAGCTAATGATACCACCATATCCTTAATGACGTTGTGACACTTGACTTTATTTGAATCAAAGGAGTATAGCTCTCTGTAAGGCTGAGTGACTTGCAAATTTAGCTGCTTCATCACTAATAGTGGCATGAGGATATGTGAAGCCCAGAGTTGAGCTTACAATTATGTAAGATGAAGTCATGTATTAATAAAGAAATATAGAAATGGGGGTTGAAGAATCTACCTCCTCCACATGTGGGCCAAAAATAATTGTTGGTTTATCTTCATATAGATTCAGAGTGTCATTTACATTCACATTTTGAGACAAGTTGATAAAATTAGCAATATCCCTTTTGTAAACTAGGGTCTTGACCAACTCTATGAGAGGTACCTGAATTTTAATCTTCTCCAATTCTTTAGTGAGAATAAATGCATGGACTTGTCTTGCATTCTTTTTTGTTTCTTCTTCACTTTTCTTGATAATTGAAATTTCATCTAGAATGGAAACAATTCTTTCTAAAATAATTTTATCAGTCTTATTTTGGGAGGACTCACCCTGATGCATCTAAGTCTTGCTATTTATACCCTGCTGCTACTTTCCTTTATTTACCTATTTAGATGGTTGTGCCTCTAGTGGAGTCGCCTTTTGTGAGGGAGCAGGAACTTGCTACTCACCTTAATTTTCTTGAACTATAGATTTTTATCTTGATTTCAAGTCATACTTCTTGTGCAATTTTGCCTCCATAAGATTAGTAAACTACTTCTAATACTCATCAATTTCGTTTTCACCAAAAGTGATGTCTGTTTCACCATATTCTTCTTCTTCATTACCTAGTTCATCTTCATCCCCTACATACACTGTGGAAATATGATCATCACGATCTTTAGAATATTTGTCTGATGCCTGACTAGGATTTGTCTCTAAGTAAAGTGGAGCTTGGACCTAATCTTGGTCTTTTCTTTCCTTCTGCAAAATTTTCAAAGGTTGTCTTCTACATTGGGGATTAAAGCCTCTATTTTGTTGTACCTGTCTTTGAGAATTTGTGTTCCCCAATTCCAGTTTTATCAATTTGCTAGACACATATTTTTATCACTTTGTTCATATCCTCTAATGTTTGATTTTGTTATGTTTCCTCTTTAGCCTTTCCCTTATCTTGGGTAGGTTGTGTCTCCGGTGCTTTGCTCACAACCACAAGATTTGCCTCTATTTCTAGAGCATCAATTTGAATCTAGTCAAGTGTTGTGGACCTTCTCTCCCTTAATGTGAGTCTAAAGTCTGATTCAAATGCCCCTACAAAAGTCACTTTGGAACTAGTGGGAGGGGGCTTAATCTCCACTGGAAGACTATTGTAAAGCTTGTTGAACCTTCTCATGAAATCAACATTGCTTTCATTAGATTTCCTTTTAATAGAATTGAATTCTATAAGCGAATGTCCATGATGTTGCTTCTCTCCGCATCTCTTGGTTAAATGGTGCTCCATTTCTTCCCAGGTAGGGATGGAGTTCTTAGCAATCCCTTTAAACCACCTTCTAGCTTCACCATCTAAAGATTGCACAAAAAGTCTTAAGAGAACATCCAAGTGTTCAACATTAATATTTTCTGCAAAGTTACAGAACACTACTATATGTTTCTATGTTGTTTGTTCATCTTTCCCTAAGAAGTGAGGAGGAATTTTTAAGTATTCTTGAGGCATTGGATTTAGTTGTTGAGGTAACTGAATAGGTGCATACCTATTCAGCAAGAATGCAGGTGTTGCCATGTTTACACTTGAATTTGTTGAACCTTGAGTACTAGCAGCTGCAGAACCTGCTTGAGAGGTAAATGGAGTATAAAAATAAGGTAATGTAGTTATAGGTTTAGCTTGAACAACTATAGTAGATTTATTTTCAGGTATTGAAAAAGAGAGAATCTGAAGACTATTCTTGAAATTTAGGTTCCTTAAATGGAATGGATATAAAAGGTGATTCTTGAATAAATAAAGGTGATCTTTTTGCTAACTTTTTGGGTGAAAGGGGTGAAGAAATGCTACCAGGTGCAGATAGTGTGGGACTTAGTGTGGATATAGTTTTTGGTTTCCCAACCCTCTCAAAAACTAATCTCTTAGGGTCTCAAACAACTTGAGCTTGCTGTTGTAAGGTATCTGACCTTGTATGAGGCCTTTTTGAAGATATAATTGCAATTGTTATTCAAAACAACCAAATTTTTCCTCCTCACTGAATAACCAGAGGAAAATATTTAAAAACACAGGGAAAATGCCCTTGTCTTCACTCCCCGACAATGACACCAATTAATGTTGTCCCTTAAGAAACCAATTTCTAGGTTGTGGAGAAATTCTGCTTAAAACATTAAAATTTTATTATGCATGTCACTTATTTGTATAATGTGTCTTCATTTTGAGGAGTATGAAGAACATGATCTTAAATCCTCAATATATAGTTGATATGAAAGCCCGAGGATGCCATGTGGTGCTCGATATAAATTTTGTGTGAAGAATACTTTGAGAAGTTAAAAGGTAATATGTTGTATTTGATAGAAACTATTTACTTTAACTTAGAGGAAACAGAGATAAAGAAGTTTTAAACATGGGAGCGTTATTTTAAGGAAATTTAAATTTATTCACAGAAGTAAACGAAGACATACAACTTCATTACCATATTTAAAGAGAGGAAGAGACAAATGACACATAATAGAGAGATTACAATTCATACCCAACATTGTATGGAAAACTCTTGATTCTTTCAGTAATCATCAATTTATCAAGTACAAAATGTGTAGTCTTCAAATTCTCCAAAAATCAGACCTTTCTTCTTTGATTTTTCCTCTTTTTATACATCATAGGATAGTTAGTAACCACCAAAATCATCAAACTACTTAACTACTTTCTAACTACCTAAAGTAAAAAGTCATTTCAAAACATTACATTAGAGGGAAAAGACACCTCATTTTCCTCAGGAAATAAGACAACATAAAATGGAAAGGAATTAATTTATGATCGGTGACTGCAGGACAAAAATGAATGGGAGTGGAAGATGGCATGGAGGAGGTGATGTGGAGTAAACAGTGCTAGGTGGCCTAGTACGGGGGTAGGAAGTGTATAGGAGTTTGATCAAGGTTGAAGCCTCACAATGATCATGGGCTGTTGATTTCAGTTAGCCACGTTGATGTCAGGGTCAACTATGAGGGTAGGGCTATAAATTATAACCTGTGCTCCTTGTTCCCCCGTAGAACACTTTACTTATCTCCCTTGCCGATATTTGATCGCACTTCGCTGACATGTTCATGCTTTAACCAATGGATTATGCCCACTTACATAATGACTTAAATGTTGTCATTGGTGTAACAAATAATATAAAATTTATGCTTCTCTTTTGATTTTCAAAACTTAATATTTCATTTTTTTGAATTTTGAGTAACACAAAAAAATGAAAATCTAAATGACAGAGTAGGCTACAACAGAGCCAAAGAAATCATGGGAACTGTAACCACAGAATATGAATTAAAGTATGACTCAAGACCCTTCTCAATCTTTTAATAATTGGAATTTTGGGTCTTATCCTAAACCGTTTCCACCTTCATGGCTACAATATTTTCAATATCCTACATCTTGGCGGTCATGGTCACCTCAGTTTGGTCCAATCCTTTCTTGGTCTTAGAACTGGTGTGGAACCCCTCATCCTATAAGTCAACTTCCCCAACCTATGACACAAAAACAACTACAACTCCCACCAAATGCCTCCACTAGTACTCCTCCTCTATATCCTCAACTGCCTATTCAACTCAACTCGAACACAAATTATAGGGGATCCCAACAGGTTGATAGGCTGAAAATTCTTGCTTATGGTATTTCCACTTCACAATACAATGTATTGAATCTTCAATCTAGACGAGTGGTGAATACATCAATAGTTTTTCAAAAAATTGATAATGAAGTCTTAGAAGCAAAACTTAAACAACCCTCAGGGGAAGCTGGGGGTAATCCCACACAAATTGTTGTGGAACAACAACCCCCCCAAAAACAATTGTCACTCGAGGGGGTCACATAGGCCCACCTTATCTTGAGAGGTTGTCCCTAAGAAAACAAATTCCTCAACCTGAATTTGATCTTTTGGGGGAATTACAGAATTTATTTTTTAATATTCCATTGCTCCAGGCCATGAAGGATGTGCCAATTTATGTTAAACAAATTAAGTAATTATGTTCCAGGAAGCATGGAAGGAAGCCGAAAGACCCAACTACTATCCATGTCATGGGGAATTTGTTAGACATAATGTTGGGAAAAAATATACCCGTCAAGTATGATGACCAAAGAAACCCGATACTCACAGTCCAAATCAATGGGGTTGATATTTCAAATGTTCTGCTAGACCTTGGAGATGATGCAATTAATGTCATGACATCAACAACTGTACTTACTCTGGGCTTACTTAATCTTAAACAACCATTGACAATTCTAAAACTTACAGATTGATCTTTTGTGAGTCCTATAGGGAAATTGGAATATGTAACTATTTATGTGGATTCTTGGGAATACCTTGTCAATCTCTTAGTACTATACACTCAATCTCTAGTTGGGGGGCACCCCGTAATATTAGGAAGTCCATGGGTCGCTATGGTCGATGCCTACATTGGGTCTTGATCAGGAAACATGGTAATATCAAATGGAGAGATTACGAAGAACCATGTTCTTTATCCTCCCATAGAACCAAGCTCATTGATCGAACCAGGGTTTACCCTAGCACAAAAGCCTTCCCTCAGGGAAGAGTTTGAACTTGAAAATGAAAATATTAGACTAGTTCTCACTATTGGGGAACTCTTTGTTTCAAAGAGGAAACAAAAGACGATGTTATTAGTACATTTATTAATGATCCCGATTTCATTTCTTACCTGATGAAATGACTATTAGAGTCTGTTATGAACTGTACTACCTAGGAATCCATTCAACCAAAAAACGAAAATGAAAGTGTTCTTGTTCTAGTAGCCCATAACAATATTCTAGTAGAGATTGATTTGAGGAAGACAATAAACATCAATCCCAATCTATCATCCATCGAAATTGAACAATTATTAAAAATTATTTGGAATGAGAAGGAGGCCTTTTCTTGGTAATACATAGATATGGAAGGGATTCATCTCGATTTATGTACCCTTCACAGATACATAAGAGAGGAATTTCACCCTATTTTCCAAGCACAAAGAAGAATGAACCCTACTTTGAAAAACATTATTAAGGAAGAACTGCAGAAGCTATTGGATGTTGGGTTTATTTATCCGATCTATGATGGTCAATGGGTATCCCCATTAGTCATTATCCTAAAGAAGAACAACAATTCGAGGATCTATGTTGATTATCGGGAACTAAATAAAGCTACCCAGAAAGATCACTTTCCCTTACCTTTCGTCGACCAAGTTCACGATACACTACCTAGAAATTAATTATTTTCTTTTCTAGACAAATTCAATGGATATAACCAGATCTAAATAACTCCTAAAGATCAAGTTAAGACCACTTTTACTTTCCCTTCAGTAAATTTTCCATATCTGGTCCTCCCATTTGGACTCCGTAATGAACCTACTACTTTCCATGGGAATGTTTTCTTATTTGATTCATGGCATTGTTGAAATTTATATGGATGATTTTAATGCATATGATGATTCTTTTGAAGATGGTTTGGAAAATTTAGAAAAAGTAACTAAAATATGTAAGTAGACTCATGTTTTTATTAGCATCGTAAAATGTCATATGGTGATGGAAGAAGGGATCATCCTGGAGCATTTACTTTTAGTTGCAGGAATACATGTTGATCTCGCTAAGGTCGAGGTAATCTTAAATTTTCCCATTCCAAGGGCACAGAAGATGGTACATAGCTTTATTAGTTATGTTGGGCATTATCGATGCTTCATAGAATTTTTTTCTAAAATAGCATTTCCACTTTTCCAACTACTATGTAAAGATGCAGAATTTGTGTGGACTAATGCTTGTGAATCAAATTTTTTAGGGATCAAAATATTAGTTTGTGAGGCTCCAATATTGCATCATCCTGATTGGAAACTTCCATTTAATATCTCTATGGATGCTTCCCACACAATAGCTAGAGAATTTTTGGGACAATAGAAACACAAGAAATCATATGAAATTTACTACATCAACAAGAATTTAACTCCTACTAAACTTAATTATACGGTAACTGAGAAGGAATTTTTAGTTGTCAATTATGCTGTTAAAATTTTTTGTCATTATATTACAAGGTACCCCACCTTTTTCCACACATATCATTCAACTCTCAGGTATCTAATGAACAAACCTATAAATCCTGGGCGAATTGCAAGATGGTTATTATTGGTACAAGAATTTGATATCACTATTGTAGAAAAACCAAGATAGTATAATGTGGTAGTAGATGTTGGCATTATGGTACTGGTATGATTATATGTTTCAGATGTTGTACTTGATGGCAACACCCATGGCATGGCTCTCATTTTTGATGCAAATAAAGAAGTACGCAGGAGAACAGTTTAGGAGCTGCGTACCCGCAGGTATACCGTGCAGGGACCGTGTCCAAATACGCGGGTTACCCATTCATGGGGTGAGCACCCCAGTGCACACTCTTCAAGGCAGTAAAGCGCCCACACGTGGGGTTTCTCATGGTATTTAGCCGACGGTATTGTGTTATCATGGTTTTGGCCCGTGGTATTGTTTATTTTATTATTATTATTGAGCCCCATGATCCTTGATTTGAGGAAGAGCATGCCTATATAAAGCTAAGGATATCATTTGGCTTGGGCATCTTTTGTGTATTGAATATCTTAAGATCTGATCTATTGGGTTCTTGGTTTAAAAAGCTTGATCTATAGAAGAGAAGTTGAAAGCGAATTTGTGAAGGGTGATTTCTTGAGCGCAAGATCAGATCTGAGTATTTGACTGTATTTTGGCCCTAATCAGAAGTGCGCAGGCGATCGACAGTGGAAGTGCGTGGGTACGCAGAGGCAACAAAGAGTCAGTGTGTGGGTATGCAGAAGAGACGAAGGTGCAGCACGTGGGTATGTAGAGGCGACAAAAGTGAAGTGCGTGGGTACGCAGCACGTCAGTGCTTCAGGTGTGTGCTTGTTGTTTGAGTACGCGGCGCGACAGTATTTTTGGGTGCGTACGTGCGGTGACAGTACGCGGCGCGTTAGTTCTTCTGAGTGCGTGCCTACCTTGCAGTACGCGGCGCGATAGTACATTTGGGTGCGTAATGTACGCAGATCAGGGAAAGGAGCAGTGCGTGGCCACGCAGTACAGCAGAAGTAACTCTGCAGGTGTGCGCAGAGAAGCAGAGGGTGAAATGCGTAGCTACGCAGGCTAGTAAGAAGAAAACTGCGTATCTGTGTTAAGATCTTCTATTGGTTGAATTTTTCTTGTTGATAAGGTGTTCTAGGTTCAGTTCTGTTACTGTTGATCTGGTTATTGCAGCTGACTGTATAATTTACATGTACTTGATGATCATTTGATGTATATGGATCCAGTTTGAAAATTTATGAAAAGTGGTCCTTGAAAAGAAGTAGGGGGTTGTAGCTCCCTTCCAGGAGAGACTGGAAAACGAGAGAGAGTTGTAGCTCTCTGCAGGTTGCAGCCTGCGTACTGGTAAAGGACTGCACCAGTACAAGACCATTGTAAAAGGAGTTTCTAATTTGAAAGAAGATAGAGACATATTGCGGCAGGTGGTTTTCACCCACATTGGGTTTCCACCTTATATCTGGTGTTCTTTGATGTGACAGTCTGCTTTTCTTATTCATGCTCATTATTTATGGTATTGGTATGCAAATATAATTCAAAGTATAAATAAGAAAGATTTGGTAAAAGAATAAGATAATACTGATTCACCCCCGCTCTCAGTATTATTGTCAACAATTGGTATCAGAGTAGGTCCTTCTAAAGAAGCTTGATCGCTTGAAGGAAGATCTTTTCATCATGAGCAACTACGAGAGGGAAGCATCTATCAGGCCATCGGTTTTTGATGGGACAAACTTCAATTATTGGAAGGTAAGAGTTACTGCCTATCTTCAATCTCAATCTCTTGGTACAGAAGTTTGGAATATTGTAGAAACAGGATATGCTTTTCCTTCAACTACTCCTACAGATGCAGACGAGAAAAAGAAGTATGAAAAAAATGCAAAAGCAGTCAGTACCCTATTAGGATGTATATCCCAATCGGAATTCATGAAGGTAATGCACTATAAATCCGCAAAAGAGATATGGGACAAAATTGTCACGAGCTATGAAGGGGATGAACAGGTAAAGCGTGCCAAACTTCAAACTCTCAGGATTCAGTATGAGACTCTCAAGATGTATAATGATGAAAGTGTGGCTAACTATTTTCTTCGGGTAGATGAAGTTTTTAATTGTATGAAAAATTTGGGTGAAGAAATAAAAGAGGCTATTGTGGTTGAAAAGGTTCTAAGATCATTGTCCCCCAAGTTTGAATCTAAAGTATCTGCAATAGAAGAAAAAGAAAATCTACGAATTCTTACTATGTCTCAGCTACATGGAATTCTAAATGCTTATGAAATGAGAAAGGGAGGTCCATCAGATAGAAGAGAAGCTGCTTTCAAGGCATCAGGCAAAGGAGATTATTATGAAGCAAGCCACGTCCCAGAAGAAGAGGAAGAAGAATAAAACTTTGTCAGAAATCTTCAAAGGGGTTCTGGAAGGTTCAGAGGTAAGTTGCCTTTTAAATGCTTTGCTTGTGGAAGAGTAGGTCATTATGCTGCAAAATGTCCTTATAAGGATAAAGGAAAGGAACATGCTAGATGGAACAAGAAACAGAGTGCAAGTAAGAAAAGCTACTACACTCATGAAGACAGTGATGGTCTATCAAACAGTGATGAAGATGAACGAGGTAATGAATATAAATTGCTAATGGCATTTGAAGATGATGATTATATGGATGCTATAGATGTGGATTACTTTCATGAAGAAATTACTAAACTTAAGAGATGTATAGAAGAGAAGAATATGATAATTGATACTCTACAATTTCAAATTGATGAAAAGGAAAGACATCTTGAAAAATTAGAAGGTGAAATTGTTGGTCTTAGAAAAGAGATTGGGAAAACAAAAGCTATTAATCTTAAGTTTGTCAAAGGATCTGAAACTTTGGATGAGATTATCAATGTGCAGCGGTCTCCTTTAAACAAGACAGGTCTGGGCTAT
>APFE031307823.1:207528-273109 GCA_000404065.3 Pinus taeda | reverse complement strand
GGAAAGCAAACCAGAACTAACTTTCCGGAAAAGGAAGGATCAACTAGCATGCCTCTTGAGCTAGTCCATACAGATGTATGTGGTCCTTTTAGAAAAAGGACACCTCGAGGAGAAGAATACTTGATATTATTCATTGACGATTTCTCCAGGTTTGTTTGGTTAGGACTTATGAAGCACAAAGACGAAGCATTCGAAAAAATTCAAATCCTTCAAAGCCTTGGTTGAAAATGAATCAGGTTACAAAATTAAGTGTCTCAGGTCCGACAGAGGTGGGGGGAGTTTACCTCAAATTATTTTTTCGATTTCTGTGAAGAACATGGGATAAGAAGAGAATTCTCTACAGCTAGAACTCCTCAGCAAAATGGAGTGGTGGAAATAATGAACAGAACAATCCAACAAATGGCTTGTGCTATGCTTCTTGAGTCAGGAACTCCTGCAACTTTCTGGGGTGAAGCTGCTCATGCTGCGGTTGTTATTCTCAATAAAACAAATGTCCGGGTAAATAGCACTCAAACTCCTCATGAGCTCTGGAATGGTACGACTCCTACGGTAAAGCACTTCAAAATCTTTGTGAGAAAATGTTATATTAAGAATACTAATGAGCAGCTTGGCAAACTTGAACCTAGAGCAGATGAAGGCATTCTTCTTGGTTGCTCTCCACACAGCAAGGCATACAAATGTTACAATAAAAGAGTTGGCAGAATTGTTGACAACATTGATGTAGTGGTTGATGAGAAGGGATACATTCCTAGACAAGTACATCGTGAAGACATCGAAGAAGATGAAGGATACCCTCAACGACAGAATGATGAAGAAGAAGAATTTCAAGAAGAACCTCAAGAAGAACCTCAAGAAGAACCAGAGGAGCAAACAAGAATCCATCAAGATATGTTCAGAAGAATCATCCAGAATCTTAGATTATGGGGTAGAAAGAAGTAGGTGTACAAACAAGAAGAACAGTTGCAGAAGCCTGAAGATATTTGGCATTACTCTCCTCTACTGAACGACAAAATGTGAAAGAGGCATGCAAAGATGAATGTTGGATAAAAGCAATGGATGAAGAACTTGAGAAAATCGAAAGGAACAACACTTGGGAACTGGTTCCTTGACAAAGGATAAGAATGTTATCGGAACAAAATGGGTCTTCAAAAATAAATTGAATGAAAATGGAGAAGTAATTAGAAACAAGGCCAGACTTCTTTGTAAAGGGTATGCGCAGCAAGAAGGAATAGACTTTGAAGAAACCTTTGCTCCCGTTACTTGAATCCATTCGAATGTTTCTTGCTCTCTCAAGTTTTCAAAATTTCAAAGTATTTCAAATGGACGTAAAATCAGCCTTTCTGAATGGAGACTTGGAAGAAGAAGTTTACATTGAACAACCAGATGGGTTCATTCTTGGAAATGATCCAAATCTTGTATGCAGATTGAAAAAGGCTCTCTATGGGCTCAAACAAGCTCCAAGGGCTTGGTACTATCATTTGGATAAATATCTTCATCAACAAGGTTTTCAAAAGGATCAACAGATAGCAATCTTTATATAAAAGTTGAAAATGACAAATTGCTAATACTTGTTGTGTATGTAGATGACATTATTTTTGGCAGCAATGAAGAAGAGATGAGCCAAAGCTTTGCCTTGGTCATGTAGAAAGAATTTTAAATGTCCTTGCTGGGAGAACTGACATATTTCCTTGGTTTGCAAATCCAACAAAAGGAAGGAGGAATCTTTTATCTCAAACCAAGTATCTCAAACAGATCTTGAAGAAATATGGCATGGAAGATGCAAAACCAGTATGTACACCCATGGTCACAGGATGTAGCCTCAGTGCAAATGATAAATCTGCAGCAGTACATCAACCAACCTACAG
This sequence comes from Pinus taeda, assembly GCA_000404065.3. Lineage (NCBI taxonomy): Eukaryota > Viridiplantae > Streptophyta > Pinopsida > Pinales > Pinaceae > Pinus > Pinus taeda. The sequence goes on along the minus strand of APFE031307823.1, from coordinate 271,244 downwards.
ATCTATGATTGGAAGTCTACTTTATTTGACAGGTACCCGACCGGACATCATGCATGCAGTAGGAATAGTTGGTAGATTTCAGGCAAATCCAAAGGAGACTCATCTTCAGGCAGTAAAGAGAATTTTCAAATATCTTCAAGGGACACAAAATTATGGCTTATGGTATCCTAGAGATACAGATCTCACACTTCATGCTTATACAGATGCAGATTGGGCTGAAAGCGTGGATGACAGGAAGAGCACAAGTGGTGGTGCGTTCTTTATGGGTTCCAGATTAGTATCTTGGTTCAGCAAGAAACAGAGTTCGATTGCCTTATCTACAGCTGAAGCGGAATATGTTGCTGCTGCATCTTGATGCACTCAACTCCTTTGGATGATGCAACTTTGCAGGATTTTGAAATCACTTGTACACCACCTATCTCCATCTTATGTGATAACACAAGTGCAATCAGCATTTCAAAGAATCCGGTCATGCATTCGAAGACAAAGCATATACCGATCAAATACCATTTTATTCGGGAACAAGTTCTTGAACAAAAGGTCAAGTTGGAGTATGTTCCTTCTAAGGAACAAGTTACTGATATTCTTACCAAACCATTGCCCAGGGAGGCCTTTGAGTACCTCAGGAAAAAGCTGGGGGTTGTTGATACATCATCTTGTTGAATCTCTTTTTATGGTTGTCCGCACCGATTCAGGGGGAGCACATAATGCATTGTTGGCATTATGGAGGAGATCATGGATGCTGGTCTAAATATTGCTGCGATATGTCTCTATCTCTTTCATAGTCATTTATGGTGTTTGGTGGATTATGGTTCTTCTGGTTCATCTTCAAGGGGAGCATGTTCTTAGGGGGAGCAAAACCCTTTGCCCTTGATGTCAAAGGGGGAGAATGAAGCTGAAGATTTTGAGGTTGCCATCAAGTCCAAAGGGGGAGATTGTTGGCATTATGGTACTGGTATGATTATATGTTTCAGATGTTGTACTTGATGGCAACACCCATGGCATGGCTCTCATTTTTGATGCAAATAAAGAAGTACGCAGGAGAACAGTTTAGGAGGTGCGTACCCACAGGTATACCATGCAGGGACCGCGTCCAAATACGCGGGTTACCCATTCATGGGGTGCGTACCCCAGTGCACACTCTTCAAGGCAGTAAAGCGCCCACACGTGGGATTTCTCATGGTATTTAGCCGACGGTATTGTGTTATCATGGTTTTGGCCCGTGGTATTGTTTATTTTATTATTATTATTGAGCCCCATGATCCTTGATTTGAGGAAGAGCATGCCTATATAAAGCTAAGGAGATCATTTGGCTTGGGAATCTTTTGTGTATTGAATATCTTAAGATATGATCTATTGGGTTCTCGATTTAAAAAGCTTGATCTATAGAAGAGACGTTGAAAGTGAATCTGTGAAGGGTGATTTCTTGAGCGCAAGATCAGATCTGAGTATTTGACTGTATTTTGGCCCTAATCAGAAGTGCGCAGGCGATCAACAGTGGAAGTGCGTGGGTACGCAGAGGCAACAAAGGGTCAGTGCGTGGGTACGCAGAAGAGATGAAGGTGCAGTGCGTGGGTACGCAGAGGCGACAAAAGTGAAGTGTGTGGGTACGCAGCGCGTCAGTGCTTCAGGTGCGTGCTTGTTGTTTGAGTACGCGGCGCGACAATATTTTTGGGTGCGTACCTGCGGTGACAGTACGTGGCGCGTTATTTCTTCTGAGTGCGTTCCTACCTTGCAATACGCGGCGCGATAGTACATTTGGGTGCATACTGTACGCAGATCAGGGAAAGGAGTAGTGCGTGGCCACGCAGTACAACAGAAGTAACTCTACGGGTATGCGCAGAGAAGCAGAGGGTGAAATGCGTAGCGACGCAGGCCAGTAAGAAGAAAACTATGTATCTGTGTTAAGATCTTCTGTTGGTTGAATTTTTCTTGTTGATAAGGTGTTCTGGGTTCAGTTTTGTTACTGTTGATCTGGTTATTGCAGCTGACTGTATAATTTACATGTACTTGATGATCATTTGATGTATATGGATCCAGTTTGAAAATTTATGAAAAGTGGTCCTTGAAAAGAAGTAGGGGGTTGTAGCTCCCTTCCAGGAGAGACTGGAAAACGAGAGAGAGTTGTAGCTCTCTGCAGGTTGCAGCCTGCGTACTGGTAAAGGACTGCACCAGTACAAGACCATTGTAAAAGGAGTTTCTAATTTGAAAGAAGATAGAGACATATTGCAGCAGGTGGTTTTCACCCACATTGGGTTTCCACCTTATATCTGGTGTTCTTTGATGTGACTGTCTACTTTTCTTATTCATGCTCATTATTTATGGTATTGGTATGCAAATATAATTCAAAGTATAAATAAGAAATATTTGGTAAAAGAATAAGATAATACTGATTCACCCCCCCCTCTCAGTATTATTGTCAACAGTAGATTTCCTGTCCAAGTTGAATATTAATGATGAAGATACACTTATAGAAGATAGTTTTGTTGATGAACATATGTTTGCAATTTATAATCACACCCCTTGGTATGAAAACGTTGCTAACAATCTTGCTACAGGTAAGGTACCACATCATTTTCCATACAAAGAACAATGAAGAATTATCTAGCAGAGTGCTCACTATACATGGATAGAAGGGTACCTTTTCTACATTGGACCATATCAACAAATTTGACATTATGTAGGAAAGGACAAGATCTATGATGTTCTGAAAGTTGCCCAAGATGAACCTTGAAGAGGGTACTTTTTTTATAAACGAACCAGTCACAAGGTGTTGCAAATGGGATACTATTGGCCCTCTATATTTCAAGATGTTAGAAAATATGTTCAGGGGTGTGACAATTATCAACGAATGGGATAGCCTGTTTGATAAGATGAAATGCCACTGAAGGCTCAACTTGTCCTTGAACTCTTTGAGAAATTAGCTATTGATTTCGTTGGGTCGTTTAATCATCCTTCTCATTAGAAAGTCCATATCCTTGTCTGTACAAACTACTTGGCAAAATGAGTGGAAGCCAAAGTCATTTCAAAAGCCAATGAACAAATTGTTTGAAACTTTTTAATTGAAGAAATATTTGCTCGATATGGGGATACTAGGGAAATAGTTTCAGATGGAGGGGCATCGTTTTCATCGCATTCAATAGTAGCGCTTATGTAGAAATATGGAATAAAACACTGGGTGACATCCCCATATCACCCTCATGTGAATGGTGAGGTCGAGAGAATAAATAAAGTATTGGAAAATATTCTTAGAAATATTATGGACGAAAAACTCAAAGAAATTTAGGTGTATAAAACTACATGGAAGAATACAATGGGTTTTTCACTATATGAGGTTGTGTATGGAAAAATCCCTTTTTTTCTAGTGGAATTTGAGGTCAAAATGCTCAGGACAAGTTTGAAAGTAGGCTTGTATCTTACTGCATCCCAGAAACATTGACTAAAGGAGCTCAACGAGTTAGATGAAATATGTTTGGTAGGGTTCGACAGCTCAAGAATCGTCTAGTAGACCAAGTTAAGGTCCAGTGGGACAACTACAGTCCTGGATCAGCTACTTTGGAAGATACGGAGAACATATGTCAAAATCCCCCAACATGTGTCAATTTTGAAGAACTTTAAAACCATGTTTTGTATATATTTACTTTACTGTAAATCAGAGTCTCAGAACCATTTTAGAATGACCATATATATAAACATGAACTTTTATGACATGATATCTGTTTAATTTCGCTAGTACATGGATACCAAGACAGAATATGTTATTGACCTTACTAAATTATAGTTACCAAAGTAAATCATCTAGAGCACTGCCACAATTCAACAACAACGAGCTAAGTGGAATGATAAAATTATTAAGAAAATGGTGACTGGGCATTACTTTATGATTCTCGATTCAAGGATTTTAAAGGAAATCTCTGCTCAAGATGGATGGGTCCATGTGAGGTTGACACGGTGTTTGAAAATGGAATTGTTAAATTCATAACAATAGACGATGCACATACTCCTTTACTTGCAAATATTCACTGCCTCAGGTTGTATCACCATTCGACCTCTAGGGACTCATTTATTAGACAAGTTTCTAATGATTCTGGTTTTGAAATCATTTGTGCATAAGATTCTTACTCTCCACCTCATTTTGAATAAAAATAAATAAAATAAATAAATAATATATTATAATAATAATAATAATCATCATCATCATAATAAATAAATAAATAAATAAATAAAATAAAGTTGAATTATGTTGCTACTCCACTTGCAACTCTCTTTTTCCCTTATACAATGCTCTTCCATTTCCCTTTTTGCTACTCCACTTGCAACTCTCTTTTTCCCTTATACAACACCCTTCCCTTTCCCTTTCTTCTACTCCACTTGCAACTCTCTCTTTCCCTTTTACAATGCTCTTCCTTTTGCTTTGCTACTACTCCACTAGTGTTATTATTCGACTGATGTTGATACTCCACTGGTGTTTTTACTGCACCAACACTGATACTCAACTGGTTTTGTTACTCTATCGATGTTGATACTCCACTAGTGCTTATACTTCACTGATACGAATACTCCATTGGTGTTGTTACTCCACCAATGTTGATAGTCCACTAAGGTAAGTCTTTACATATGTCCCTGAACAACTCTGTGACTTTAATTGACATTTCATTAATGATATGACCAATCAGGAATGAGGGCAACCATATATTAGCTAAGCAGGAGATCATTGTATTTAATAATAACGATACCATTTGTCATTATTATCGTACCTCATTAAGAAACTATTTAAATTATATAATCATACCATTAATATGGCATCATTACCCACTCGAATCATATCCGTACCTGTATCCTTCACATGTACCCATGTTCTTGGGAAATTACACTATGTACGAATACACACACCGACATTAAAATGCGGTCTTTCCCAATGTATCAGAATAATTACCATAATCATTACTATGATTACCACTGGTTTGACCATAACACTCACCCAGATTCACTTCCCTTATGATCAGTCTCGTTACCGTGTATTTTATCAGCTAACTATTCCCTTAACGAATTGGTGCTACTCCGAGTGCTACTACAAAGTAACTAATAGTTATAATGGGTGGCCAAGCTACTAGACATGAACTGGAGAGCACAAGGCAGGTTCAACGTCAACGGGAAGTATGGCACATCTTCCAAAATGTGGGCTGGCATACTTACTTTGAGCGGTTATAAGGTTTGATGAAGGGGTGACAATTGAGTTTGGGGTAGGGCGCAGAAATGAGCATACTTCGAAAGTCAGTCCACAACCACCATGATGACTGACTTGTTTCCTGATTTTGGAAGACCTGTAATGAAATCCATAGAAACCTCCGTCCATATTGATGCTGGGATGGGAAATAGTTGTAATGTGCCTGGTTCTTTGACCGTCTCCCCTTTGTGGCGTTGACAGACATCGCATTCTGCTACAAAAGTAAGGATGTCCTTTTTCATGTCTGTCCAAAAAAATGATCTTCTGATGCGAGCATACGTCTTCTGAAGCCTGAATGTCCTGCAATGGGGGATGAGTGCAATTATGCCAAAATGCGGCTTTTGAGGGTGGGTGATATTACGATTTTGTCCTTGTAGCAAAAAATATCATCTTGCCATGAGTAGCCCTTGGTGGAATTTGGATCCAGTTGCAATTGAGAAATGAGTTGGGAGAGCCCGGGATGTGAAAACCATTCCCTGCAGGCCTCTTCAATCCATTCTGGAATGGGAAGGGAAATTGCTAGCAGGGTACTTTCCTCCTTAAATTGGCGAGATAATGCATCTGCTACACTATTTTCTTGCCATTTCTTGTAAATGATCTCATAATCATATCCCAGCATTTTGGCAAGCCATTTATTTTGTTGTGGGGAGGATAGGTGTTGCTCCAAAAAATATTTAAGACTGTGATGGTCTGTGCAGATTTGGAAACGTCGCCCCAGTAAGTAAGGTCGCTAGGTCTCTACTGCATGTAAGATGGCCATCATTTCCTTCTCATAGCTAGATTGGCCCAAATTCTTCCCACTTAGTTCTTGGCTTGTGAAGCCAAAGGTCAACCTTCCTGCATTAAGATCGCCCCAATACCCATACCCGAAGCATCACATTCAATGACAAAAGATTTGGTGAAATCAGGTAGTGCTAAGACTGGAGTGGAACACATGGCATTTTTGAGAGCTGTAAATGCCTGTTGTGCAGAAGAATGAATTTTTCTTGAGGAGTTGAGTGAGGGGCTTCACAATGCGACCATAATTGCGGACAAATTTGCAATAGTAGCCTGTGAGACCCAAAACACCTCTCAGGCTCTTCAAGGTCTTAGGTTGAGGCCAATCCTGCATTGCCTGGATCTTTTTGGGGTCCACCTTGACACCTTCACACCCCACAATGTGGCCCAAATACTCAGCTTTTTCCATGCCAAATGAAAACTTAGACATTTTAACAAATAATTTATGCTTGTGGAGCAGTTGCAAGAGTAGATCTACATGCTGAAGATGTGCAGCCCATGTGCAACTATAGATGAGAATGTCATCGAAGAAGACAAGGACAAATTTACTGAGATATGGTTTGAGAAGGTGGTTCATAAGGCTCTGAAAAGTAGATGGGGCATTACAAAGACTGAATGGCATGACCAGGAACTCATAATGGCCTTCATGAGTTCGGAAAGCAGTCTTTGGAATGTCAACTTCCTTCATGCGAATTTGGTGGTAACCCGAGCAAAGATCTAGCTTAGTGAAGAATTGAGCCCCATTGAGTTTATCCAGCAAATCATCAACCACCAGGATGGGAAATTGATCTTCGATTGTCAACTTATTGAGGGCCCTGAAGTCTGGATACATCCACCATTCCCCATCTTTCTTGAGCACCATGACCACCGGTGATGAATAAGGACTAATGCTGGGATGAATGACACCTGCTTCCAAAAGTTCCTTGATTATTTTTTCTATTTCATTCTTTTGGGTGAACGGATATCTGTATGGGCGCACATTTGGGTGTTGGGCCCCTGGAACCAAGGTGATGCTATGATCATGTTCCCCTCGCAAGGGTGGAAGCTCATGAGGCTTGTCAAAGACCGATAGATGGTTATTTAAAATCTGTTGCATCTCAGGATGAATCAACAGAGACTTGGTTTCGACTTCCTGGATGGCATTAAATTGAGCTATAACTCCATGATGGCCCTTTTTTAGAAATTTTTCCATCCTATGCGAGCTGATGATAGAGGGAGCTCTCGCTTGGAGTCCACAGAGGGTATGTGTGGAGTTGTTCTACTTAAAACTCATATATAACTCCTGGAAATCCATTGTGATTGGCCCCAGAGTGCGAAGCCATTCAACACCGAGGAGAATGTTGCACCCTCCCATGTGTATGGAAAACATGTGGGTCTTCAACTGATAATCACCCATTTGAAGTTTGACATTTTCATAATGGCCTTCACATTTCATTGTGCCCCCATCCGTAATCTGGACTTGGAAGTTAGAAACTACTTGTTCAAAACAATGCACTACTTCCGTGACTTTTTGATGGATGAAATTATGTGTACTTCCACTATCAATCAAGACTACTACTGGGCGATGTTTAATAAAACCTCTCACTTTAAGATTTTGATGTGAGGAAATCCCTGCCAAAGCATGCAGCGAAATAACTAGTTCATCAGGGACATGGTCCTTTTGGTTGTCGTCTTCTACGGCCTCAGGTTCCTCAAGTGGTGGATCTTCCTCCGATGAGCTGTAATCAGTGAAATCAATTTGAAAAGATTTGGGCTCCTTGCATTTATGACCTGGGGAGTATTTTTCATCACAGTACTAACATAATCCTTGCTTTCTTCTTTCTGCCATTTCTGCAGGTGACACCTTTTGAACCTTAAGTGTTTGAGTCATGCTGTGAGCCTGTGGGGGGTGCCCTTGGCGGTGAAATTTGGGCGAATGGACTGGGCTGCTAATGCATGTTCCACGTTACGAGCTACCTTGCAAGCCACCATCCGTGTGGGAGGGTGGTGCAGTAGGACGTGGGCTTGTATGGCCTCTTTAAGACCGTTGATAAAACATTCCGTCTAGAAGACATCTGAGAGACCCCTAGTGTGGAAAGCTAAGGCTTGAAAGGCTGCAACATATTCATCCACTGTGCCAGTCTGTTAGAGCTTAGTAAGACAACCAAGAAAAGAATATTCCTGGTCAAAGCGTTCTATAAGAGCTTTTTTGAAGGTGGTCCAAGTCAAAAAACTTCCATTGCAACGTTGATGCCATTGCCACCATTGCCACCTTTCATTGTCCAAGTACATGCTCCCCACCATAAGCTGAGTCTCATTACCTAAGATGTTATTCATATTGAAATATTGCTCCATTTGGGTTATCCATGCGGCTAGGTGTGAACCATCAAGTTTATGCATATCCAACTTGGGAGGTCACGGACGGGATTGTTGGTGGGTGCCCCAGAGGTGAAGAGAGTGGCTAGACTCACCCTCACTGTGTCCATTGCTAATATACTCCTCCTCGCGAGCTTCCTCCTTGCCCTTAGGGATTATGCTAGTTAGTCTGCCAAGCTAAACTTGGAGGGCTTGCAAGGATTGTTCAAGTTTTCCCATCCTCTCATTGGCCATAGCTTGAGCTCTAGTTGCTACCATGCACCGACCTGATATTCTTGAAATTTGGGACTGCCCGATTTTTTTTTCCACTAAGAATTGAATGGTACCACTGTGCTCATCTTGTTGTCCTGATTCTAATGGGCTAGATCACCAATAAGTGCCCTGGGGGTCAGAGATTTTTTTTTTTTTTTTGAAAACTCCAAACAGAGTTTTACTCCTTCCTAGGAATATTGCAGTAGCCGAATCCTCAAAATGTCAATGCTGCCAAAAGTCTTGCGAAAAGCACACCCCGGTATAGGAACCCCACACTACTATGATCTAAGAGATCTGAATGGCAGATTGGATAGTTCTGATCGGCGGAATAGAGTGCTGCTGCAGATCTGCTGGATCTAGTAGATTGGACTGGCTGGTCTACTAACTTGGAACTGCGAGACTGACGTCTGTTGCTGCTGCAAACCCCCTTGCGAGATCTGATCTGGCAGAGATTATGTGCGATCCCAGGATAGAAAAGGGAACTATGGTCTCGAGGAGTGTCAGGTGCTGTAGATCGCAATATACATAAGGGTCTGAAATAGTACTCGGCCCAATGTTTCAGGGCTCTAACTAAGGAGGATCAACCCTACCCTTAGCCATACAACCCGACTACCCTATTGTATGGGCAAGTAATCTCTCCGAGTACTGTTCTCGGTGTACTATAGCAGTAAGATGGCCGATAATTTATCTATGGCGAGGTTTCAAAGGAGCTAGGGGGGCTTCCGATATACCCAGAGGGTACTTGGAAGACAGTATGTACGCGGTTCTGTCTAATGTGATACTATTCGAAGGGGTACCCACAGGGGTTACAAGGGAGTCCAACAAGCGTGAACACCTCTTGTATTTCCTATGTGCATGCCTCCCCAGATCCGCAGGTTTATGCGCTCAACGACAGATCCCATGGTTTAAAGACGTCGGAACCCGTCTCTAGCCAAAAAAAAAAATATTCTAAGAAATGGAAATCCCACCGGCCCTAGAAAGTGCTCTGATACTACTTGTTATGCCCTTAAATTGCAAGACGATACTAGAATACCAAATATGCGAAGCAATATACCCAGAACATAGAATAGCGAGTAAAACAACAAGTATTTTATTATTCAGAAAGCAATGTTCACTTGCCTCTTCGAGGGGGAAACCTCCAATAGAGCAGAGCTCAATGAAAAGATAAGACACGATGCTCCTCGCAGGGCATCTCTATCCTTTATATATGACTCATACATGCAATCCCATGGATCAATACCATGGGTTTTATTAATACCATCTATCTAATACCATAGCCCATTTGCAACTAACTGTGGTCCCGTCATTAATTGTGGGTTAACCACTTACAATTATTAATATGGCCTTTAATGACTCTTTACTGTGACTCGATCCCACTACATAAATAAGAGGGTTAGGGTGGGACCCTAACAAAAGCCACAAGAAAAGAAAAACACCACAAAGACAAACATGGACATGTGAAAATGATGTGAATTCCATAAGAGCTCCACTCATAACACATGTGAGTGTCAGGCCAAGCAGTCACTGGTGGTCGAGCGGAAGGCCTCTAAATCAGACGAATGTTCTGACTATGCATCAAAATCCAATAAGGCGAGTGAAAAAGGGAAGAATATCATTGATTCAGAGCCCAGTGCCATCATGGCCACCACCAAGATCCAAAAGATTGAGCTTGAGGATCCAGAGGAGGGAGAACGCCTCTTCCAGTCGCAGATGTGGGTGAATGGTTCTTCGTTGTAGTTCATTGTCATTAGTGAGAGCTAAAATAACTTCATTTGAGTAGAGGTCATGAAGCAGATGGGCCTAAAGACTACAACCCATCCACATCTGTACACCATTGGGTGGCTTCACCAAGGACGAGATCTCCGCGTCAGCCAGCTGTGCTAACTTCCCTACATCATCAAGCCCTTCACGGATGAGGTATTGTGTGATGTTGCTCATCTTGAAATTTTTTATGTATTGTTAGGAAAACCATACTTGTGGAAGCGACATGCTATATATGATTCTAGACCTTGCTCTGTAATTATTACTTTGGCCAATAAGTTGTGGAAGATACCAGAGGTAGCCCTGCCTACCATCATCTCTTTGATCACAGCAAAGAAATGCAGTAAGATCATTTCCCATAACAGGAAATTTGTTTTCCTTATGATTTTCCCTCAGGGAGAGAAGAAGGTTGTGGCCACGATTTCCAGGTAGGGCTCCTCTGTATAGAAGAAGTAGATGGGCAAGTTCGTGGAGGAGCACAGGGATAATTTCACCTCACCTACAGAGGTACCTCTACACTGTCAAGTCAAGCACTCCATTGATCTAACCTCAGGTACGCCACTGCTAAATGGAGTGATCTATCGACACTCAATTCTATAGAACAATGAGATCAACAAGTAGATTCAGGAACTATTACACAATGGGAACATTAGGCCAAGCTAATCACCTTGTGGGAGCGTAATTATATTGGTAGAGAAGAAGGATGGGAATTGGAGACTTTGCATTAAGTTTGGGTGCTAAATAAGATCACTGTCTAGAATAGGTACTCAATCTCGCAGATTGATGACTTTCTGGACCAACTTAAGGGGAACAAATATTTTAGCAAGGTTGACTTGAAGCTAGGCTATCACCAAGTGCCTACCAAACCCTCCGATGTGTGGAAGACTACCTTCAAATCCAAGGAGGGCCTTTTTGAATGGTTGGCCATGCCATTCAGATTGAGGAATGCCCCTGCAACCTTCATGAGACTAATGGATGACATCTTGTGACCCTTCACCAATGCATTCGTGGTGATTTATTTAGTTGATATCTTGATCTTCAACCATAGTTGGGAAGGACACCTCCACCATATTTGACAGGTCCTTGAAACCTTGTGATAACAAAAGTTGTGTTCTAACTTGGAGAAATGCACTTTTGGCCTGACCCAGGTTCAATATCTAGGGTACATCATTGATGCCCAGGGTGTACATGTGGACCTAGACAAGATACAAGTCATTCAGGATTGACTAGCCTCAACCACTCTAATAGAGCTCCACAACTTTGTGGGTCTTACTAATTTCTACTACAGGTTTGTGTTGGGGTTCTCTCATATCACTTGGCCTTTAAGTCACTAAGGGTGGAGTGAAAGAATTTTTTTTTTTTATTATCTAAAACCCAACAGCAGGTGTTTTTTGCATCGCCTTTGCCTGAACCAGTGCTCACATTACCAGACCTGCAACAACCATTTGAGATTGAGACAGATGCCTCTGACTATGTTATTGGTGAGATTCTTACTCAGCATGAACATCCAGTGGCTTACCATAGTGAGACACTTTCAGACATAGTTCAAAAGTATCCCACTTACGATAAAGAAATGTATTCCATTGTGTAGGCCTACCATCAATGGAAGCATTACATTCTGGGGAAGGAAATAGTCATCCACGCAGACCACCAACCCCTACAATTCATAAAGACACAAGGGAAGTTTCTGAACAATCACCATCAGAAATGGTCAACCTACCTACAACACTTCCATTTGAACATTAAGTATAAGAAGGGAAGCACCAATAATGTAGTTTATTTCCTCAACCAACCACCGATCATGGCGTTGATCATTTTGCTCGACTCGTGAGGGAACAAGACTTTAGGGTGGCCACATATTTACAAGAGCGACCCATAATTTGGCAACACATACCAGACACTCCTAGAAGGGAAAGAAGTTCCAAATTTTCACCTTTAGAAAGTATTGTTATGCCAAATAGGAAACATTTGTGTTCCTTCAAGCGAGCATGCCAAGATGATTTGGGAGGCGCACTATAGTTGGGTCCTTGGATATTTCAGAGTAAAGAAAATAGTGGTGGTATTGTAGAATAATTTTTATTGGCCGAAAGTTCATTAGGATGTTGGGAAGTACATTATATCCTGCACTACCTATATCATTGCCAAACCAACCATCAAGAAGCAAAGCCTGTATACTCCTCTACCTACTAGTAGTTGGCTTTGGAAATCTATCTCCATGGATTACATGTCAGGCCTTCCTTCTACTAAGCATAACAATGATTGTGTTTTTGTAGTCGTCGACAGATTATCTAAGATGGCCATCATGGTAGCTTACAAGAAGAGTATCACAGCAGTGGCCACTACTAAGCTCTTCTTTGAGTGAGTGTGGGTACACTTTGGGATCCTACAATCAATTGGCTCATATCAGGACAATAGATTCTTAAGTGAATTTTGGTCTAGCGTCTGGTCAATGCTAGATACAAAACTTACTGAGTCCATGGATTTCCATCCCCAAACTGATGGCTAGGTAGAGTTTTTCAAGAGGATGGTCATACACATTATGTGCATGTACAACTCTAAGCATCAACACACATGGAATGAAAGTCTCCCTTATGTCCAACACAGCTACAACAGAGCTCTCCACAACTCAACAGACCACAACCCCTTTTGGGTAGGGATGGGATTTCAGCCATTATGTCCCATTCATGTGGCGATACCATTTGTAGCCACTCAAGAATATTCGGCTCACATTTAGTCCAAAGCCGTAAGGGCTAACGAATTCATTGAGTGCATTCAACACATCCACTAACAGGTCCATGTTATATTGGATAGAGCCAATGCTAAGTACAAGCAACACCATGATCAACATCGAGTGTCGTACAAGTTCCAAGTGGGTGACAAAGTTTGGCTACTTTAGTAGAAGGACATAAATCTACTCTACTGCAAGCTTCACCCACTCCGATATGGAACATACACCATCACCGACATTTCCGGTGACAAATCCTTCGAGCTAAACATCCCACCATTCCTTGGTTTTCACCCAATGTTCAATGTAGACCGCCTTTGGACTTTCCACCATTATTGGATAGATTCGACATTGCAGAATAACTCACACCAATAACGCTTAACTGGGATTTCATGGAATAGGCCACAACTGATCATATCATGGATACACAGATTAGGAACACTCAATAATAGAGGATACAACTATATCTAGTTGTCAAAGCAGGCCAACTCCTTCACTAGGGAAAGTGGTTCACTAGGGACCAGGCTCAACAAAAATTTCCTCACCTCATGGAAGCTCTTCATGCAATGGGGACCATTTCTTCCTAAGGGGAGAGGAATGATCTAGGTGGATATTGGCGGCCACCTACCTATTCCACCTAGACCTTCCAGTCAGTGTAATATGTTTCCTTGTTTAATTAACCATTTACTATTTTTAACAGTTTTTCAGGTTATAAACTTCCGGAGTAGTTTTGACCCCTTAAATGATGTTTTTTTTTTTTTTTTAGGTTTATTAGAGGCCCATATCTATAGGCAAGGGACTATGCCAGAACCTATATTACTTAGAGAGACCTTTCCAACAAGGTATTTTATGCACCAAACGAGGATAATATGACCAGGTTATGACCCGAGGAAGTTGGCTACCCAACTAACCCCAATGGGGCCCACAAACTCTTGTTGTTACATCTCCTGGGGTTATGTTTTTTGTTGTTTAGGGTTTTCCCATGTTTTTCAATAATAAATAGGTCCTTGAGCTTCATTGTAACATAGTTCAAAGGCATGTAGCCACCACATATCTTCTTAGAGATAAACTAATGTCGCCTGAGCTATCTTATTTCCATTCTGTTTGTAAGCATAGTTCAATATTTTTTCTATTAATGAAATGAAGTGTTTTTCTACTGCATCTCTATATTTATGATTATATTTGTAATTTTTTATGCTCTTGTTGAATTTCGGATCACATATGAAAGAAATATTACAACTAACGAGATAAAAAATACAAGTTAATAGATTCAACCATTACATGGAGAAGAATTGATAAAGTAAAAAGGAACTTATTAAATGACTTCACTAACAATAAAAGGAATGACCTCCACCTCCTCAACCACAATCGATTGTGGTATTTCACAATAAGGAAGAAAGACACTATTGATGCAATTAAAGTAACCAACTAAAATTAAACTTATAAACTGACTCCATCAAAAGCCCTAATTTACACTGTCAAACAAAGAGCAACTAAAATCATGTAAATTTAGTGGCCATAGTAGGGTTTCAAGAGAGTTTTATTGACCTAACTAGGCATGAGAACTCCATCAATCCACTCAAGCTTAACAACTCCAAACTCCTTTATCTTCATGAATATAAAAGGTCCCAACCAATGCATTTGAAGCTTCCTATGATGTTTCAAATACTTACCATCATAGAGAAGAACCTGATCTCTAACTGAAAAAGACTTGTTCTTAATATGATGATCATGCCAAGCTTTCTACCTTTGATTTTCCACATTTTAATGGAAATATCCTAACATTCATTATTCATCAAGTTCCCATGATTCCTAAAGATCATTTGCAACTAACTCATCATCAGTCATTTTAGTGGCTTGTTTAATATATAGATTTGTAACAACGAACTCAACAGGAACCACAACTTCTCTACCATACATGAGCTGAAAAAGAATATACTTAATCATCCTACTTGTGTTAGTTTGATAAGATGATAATGTAGTAGGAACCCTTTCATCTCAATCATCCCTATTATAAGAGCACACATTGGTTAATTCCTTCTCTAAAATCTTTTTTAATGCTTCTACTATCCCATTTGCTTGCATATGACAAGGAATGCTTTTATGATGCTGTACCATGACTCTCACATTAAGGTTGTAATATTTTCATTGATGAAGTGATATCAATGATCATTTGTTAAACTCCATGGACAACCAAATATAGTAATAATGTTCTCAAATATAAATATGGTTGCAGTGCTAACAATGCAATCTTTGAAAAGGGATGTTTTTTCCCATTTATTCATATAGTTAGTTGTGGTAATGATGTATCAAGCATGTGAGTTTCATGGAACAGGTTTTATGGATCGATAAAATCAACAACTGATTTTCCAAAGGCTTGTAATGCTCAAATTGGATGTAATGGAAGCTCATCTCGATGAGAAGAAATTCGAACCCTCTAGAAAGCATCACAATTCTTAGAAAAATCTTTTGCATCATAAAATAATTTCCACCATTGTAAAATTACTTGAAGCACCTTTATTGTAGTATATTTCCCTCCTACATGTCATTCCAAAATGCCACTATGACACTCACAAAGGATGTCATCCCTCTAATCACTCAAAATAGACCTATGCATGATATTATCAAGCCCTAATTTATGTAATTGTCTTGAAATCAACTCATAATCAATTTCTCTCATGACCAAATTTCTTTTCTGGGTGGGAGAGTAATCATATAGACACTTATAAGTAGTCACGCAAAATGAAATATCTTCAAGGTAGTTTGGTACAACTTAAATTCAAAACAAGTTTGGACCTGATCATAAATGGGACCTCTAGAGTCTCTTGACTCTAGGCGAGAAATGTGATCTAGGCCTATAATAGTGTGGCCTGGATTTATCATAACTTCAAAGTAGAAATCTAAGAATGATAAAAACGATCGACAAATTCTCGCTTCCGAAACATGTTTTTTGACTGACTATATCAATTCAAAATGAGCAGTTAAAAATTTAAAATGATCTCCTAGCAAATGATGCCGATATTTTTGAAGTGAATATACCATGGAAAGAGCCCCATCCTCCATTGTAGTATAATTTTGTTTAGTAGTAAAAATCTTTCAACTAGAAAAAGAGATAGGATGGTTACCATTACTTTCTCCAGATTGCAGAACAATGGAACCAAGAGAAATACTAGAAGCATCAATGTGTACATGAAATCCCTTTTTCCTATCTAAATAGACCAAAATTGGAGCACTTACCAACTTTTTCTTCATGGTTTCAAATGCAACATCACAGTTTGAGGTCCAATTAAAAGGTTCAGTCTTCTTCAACAACTTTTCTAATATATTATTTAGAGCATAGTTCCTGATGAACCTGCGATAATAACCCATATGCCCCAATGTAGATCCCAACTTCTTGATGCTTGTAGGTGGCGACATATTAATAATTATTGTGACTTTGGAAGGATCCACTGATGCATTATTGTTACATATAATATGTCCCAACAAAGTTCCAAAAGTAACAACAAAGATACATTTCTTCAAGTTTGGAGAGATATGCAATTGCCTGCATTGGTCAAACATAACCCTCAATAGACTGGAGTGATTTTTCAAAATACTGTAAATTGTCTAGACATCCATATAAACTTTAAGGAACTTATGTCTATACTCACAAAAATTTGCAATATTTTTTTTAGAAAATAAACCTTGAGCATTGTTGAGACCAAACGACATAACATGTTAAACATATGATCCCCGTTCAATGGTGAAAGTGGTTTTCTTATGATCCTCCTTTGCAATTCTAACTTGATGATATCCAGAGAACCCATCAGTGAAGGAGTAGGTTTTGTGTCCAAAAACATTATCTAACACTTCATTGCTAAAAAAAGTGGGAAATGGATCATTAATGCAAGAATTATTCAGGTTGCATTAGTCCACATAGACCCTTACATCATCTGAATATTTCTTATCTTGAATAACTATTGGACTAACCCAATCGGCTTCGTTAATAGGAAAAATGAGTTTCACAACTAACATCTTATTAATTTCCTTCTTGACTCTTTTTTTACTCTTGGGTTCAAATGATATGGATGATGCTTTCTTGGTCTAACATTAGGCTTCAAAGTAATCTTCATTTCTCTGAAGTCCCCTTCGATACCCTTTAGCTCTAAAGTTGATGTAGGGAACATATTTGAGATTCCTATAATAAATAATAAATATCCTTAGTGGTCTGTTCATCCCAATAATCACCAATACATGCTAATTTGGGGCTATCTTCATAACCAATATTATTCATGTGCAACTTCAAAGGCTTCAGATGTAGCACATATTTCATAGGATCATCGTTGATACTTCATTCCCATTCAGATTCTTTAAAGGATAAATGTCTTAAGTCTTCTAAGTCAACATCCTTAGGTTCCCTACTTATTTTGTTTTCAACCACCTACTTCTTGAAATCCTAACTCAGTTATAATTTTGCAACTAAGATTACTAGTAGACTCCATAATTAGTTTCCTAGTAGGGAACAATATCCACTTGCTTGCTTTTAGAGCTTCAACAATCCATTCATTCTAGTCTAAAAAATTAAAATTACTATAGAATTGAGACACCAATACATCCTAGTTTGTTTTCTTCCTCTTCATTTCTTCGTTCAAGATACAAGCTTGAGGAAGAGTGCCCAAAGTATGGATAAATTGGTGTACACATAATTCAATAGGAAATCCATTCTCCTTCCAAACATTACTAAAAATTTTAATATGCTTCTATAGGCTAGTATGACCTTCATAAACAAGAAGTTGATTCATTTGCTTCACAATTATAGTGAATCGACATAACTTAGAAGATCTAACTGAGTCCCAAGTTTGGAACTAGTTGGGGTGAGCTCCCCACCATCGAGAAAAAGTAGCTTGTAAGGCAACATCCATTAAATGAAGCCTCTAACTTTATTCAATATTCAATTCAACTTATTTGGTAAAATCAGTTTTTGGACTAATACCATTAAAAATAGGTTAATACCGTACCTAAGAATTGATCCATATAGTATAATGAATAGCTGCACATCTTCTGGAGTACAACTCATGGTCTCCTTACTACCACTCTTCCAACTCAACTTCTGAACCAAATTCAATTTGTTGAACACTTCTCTAACTGAGAGGGCCATCTGTTGTAGGATTAATATAATCCTCCCTCTTCTCTACATTTAGCCAATATAATTGATCCATAACATTAGTCTCCTCTACATTATCAACGGGATTTGTGAATCGAGGAACCTATTAAGGATCCAAAGGATGAATAACCTAAACTCCATCAACCTTGAAAGTCATGATTTCCCACTTAAGATAAATAATGGAATAGTTTTCAAATTCCTAGTTAACTCCCAATAGAGTTGAATAAGGATCCTTTTCCCAAATAATATCAATGTCTTAAAAATTAGGATAAGTCTTAAGGCCAACAATGTCTACTTCTACATCCTCCAAATGACCAATAGGGGGAATGCAATATTAGTTGGCCATGCACAATTGGATTAGAAAGAACATCATCCTGGGTCTTCCTAAAGCTTCCCAAGTATTTTGTGGAAAAATATTCACATCCGAATCCATATCCAACATAGTATATTTATTATGGTATCCCACAATCTAAGCATCAATGTGCAATTCCCTCCCATTTATGTCCTTGTTGTAGCGAACTCATCGGTTGTAATTAGAAAAATTTAAGGTCTAAAATGGGCCTCGAAACAAAAATTTAAAAACAAAACCAACTTTATAAGAGCTAATAGTATTCGAGATGATGATTTCAACCATGGGGGATGATTCATCATTTTTGAAGTAAAAAATTAAAAGGATTAAAAAATAAAAAATAAAAATAAAAATTTACTTTTTCAACTTATATTTTCAGCTTATATCCCTACCGTTTTACTCAAATTTTGAGCAAGATAACTCATTCTATGCGAAATTTAATTCTGCATCCAAGGAGTTACCATGTTGCATACTTTTGTTGGATCTCATTACACGAAAAATGATAAATACATAAACAAAGGTGATTACATTCATGTTTCTTCATGAGTTTCTCATTTTTCATGTAGCAAGGTCTATCGAAGGTATGCAACATGGGTACTCCTTATATGAGGATAAATTTCACATCTAACGAGTGCTCCTACTCAAAATTTTAGTAAACCCTTAGGGAGATAAGTTGAAAATACAGGTTGAAAAAGAAAGTTTTTCTTTCTCCCCTCTAAAATTTAATGATGTAATCTAATATTATTTTATTATTACCACTATTTTTTTATAGTATTCATTAGGAGGCCCATTTTAGACCTTAAAATTTCTCTAATGGTCGTTCTTGAAGGTTTGTGGGAATGGGAAACTTTGAAAGCTCCTAATCTTTTGCAACAAATTTTATCTTCTTCGGAAACTGACAAGACAATTGCTCGTCACTCATAATATGCAATAGCAATTTGAGACATTCCATAAAAGGATGCAATGTTGCTTGAAATAACTAAGAACCATTTGTTTGTATTTTCACTTGCTCCATGGCTTTAGGGTTATGAGAAGAAATTATATGTTTAAAAATTTCTGTAGCATCCCTATAATATTCCTTCTAATGGTGCAGATCATATGATTTCATTAGGGACACAAAATTTTTATGACAATAGGTTGTTCAAGCACCTCTTTATTATCTCCGGTGCACTTTCCTCATTTGGTAATGATATCAATAGTAGGCCATGGAACTAGTTTGTCTCTCTTGGATTTGTATTGATCAAGTTAGCTCCCCTTTTCCTATTGTGCTCTTCTGATTGAGAAATCAACTCTAGGAAATCTTCGGTTTTGTGATAATTCACTCAAAAAATGAGAACACAAAGGATTCCTTGGAAGTGGAAAATATTGAGAAACATGGCATTATTGGTTACAATTATAACATCAAATTGGACTTCTTCCTCCATTCCTCTAGCCTCTATATCCTCCACCTTCTCTTCCTCGAGGGGACTCATTTATTCAAAATGTAGTGCAGTCTAGTCGATCAACTAGAGAATCCAATGCTTTACACTAGTCTGTATGATGAATGGGAGACCCACAAATATCATAAAGAATATTATTAGGTAAATTTGAATATTTTTGTAATATAGGACAAAGTTGAGGGGAATGGCGATAAACACAACATATTTCACAATATTCGTTAGAAGGCATACCTTGTTGATTCAGAAACACATGATACTAGCTATGGCCTTAAAAGACAACACATTTCCACTTGTGCAACCCCTCCAGAATGTACTGAATGAGGAGGAGGAAACCCTAATGGTATTTTGGAAGGTCTCGTACCTCATAACCTTAGGTACTATGTAGCATGATTCCTCTTAATGTGACAAATTGTACACTAGACTTGCAGGCGACTGGGTTTGGATGTATTCATGTCTTTGAGCCTCTTAGTTAGATCACTAGTTTGATTTTGTAGACTAATTATAGTAAGATCACCAAAATAATAACCTATTCTAAAATCATGAGGGTATCCAACTATTTCTTCAATCTTCATGACCTGTTGCAATGCATCTCTTATATTATCAATATTCTTTTGCATTACAAGAATCCTGGTCAATGGAAGTAATGCTTTGATGAACCATTCCTTCTAGTGGTTTGGATGAATTGGATATGGTAGCTTCCCAGCAATATCTTTGAACCATTGCATACATAACCATGTAGTTTCACCTTCTTGCTACTTAATATCCCACAACTGAGCCAAGCGCTTTTGCTCGGATTGAGGCAATTTTTACTCCTTAATGAATTCCTACCTAACTGTATCCAAAATAGGATTTTGGAATGTCACTAACCATTTAAAAAAGAACTTAAGAACTCTGTTTATCAATTTAGTTTGGAATTCAATAACATTATCATCCTCTGGAGTCTGTCTAGATCTCTAGATAATGACACACATATACTACTATTTCTCTACATCCTCATCTCCTTGGCCTAAAAATCCAGGATATTGAGTAAATTATCTAGCTACATTTCCAATCATTGAAGTGAAACCAGACATAATCAAGATAAAATCTCTTGAACCATTTTGCAAAAAGTTTACGAAATGTGATTGACTGTCACTATTGGAACTACCAGATGCATACACCTTATGAAATATATGGAATTTCAGAGTCTTGGCTAACATGGAAATGAAGCTTACAAAGTTTTGATAGAGTACAAGGGGAAGGGTAGGGAGAGATCTAACCATGTTGCTACCTTGTAGACTAGTATTTTTTGGGGAGGAATATTCTTCATGAAAAAATATTCTCATAACAAAGTTCATCGCCTCATCTAAAGGAGTACTTAGATCAGTCACCATAGTCTTCTATCCTAGTGTTTCTAGAATTTGGATTCCATCTAATTCTTGATGGGCCTCACTATTCCTAATATGATCTCTTATGTTATCTCCTCTAGCTCCTCCTCTTACGCTAGAGTTAAATCCTTCTACTACTATCTCATTTCACAACACTGGATTGCTCAACACTTCACCTATTTGCGGTAACTCCATTTTTATTCTCCTAATCTCACGTAGCTTGCATCCATCCATTCATTATATATTGGGCCCTCATAATTTCTTTGAAGTATCATGCCTTCTTTAATTCCTCCTCATCCATCACCACTTCCTTTGAACTTCTACAATCGGTAAATCTCTCCCCCAAGAACCCTACCCCCATTACAAGGGTTTTACACCACCATATTGGATTGTTGAAATTAAAGTATCATTTTTTCCATCATGAAAACTTTAATCCATAGAGGAAATTATTTTAACAATCATCCTCTTAACCCGTACTTGAACATCACCTCCACTTTATAAAATGACTAGTGATTCTCTACAGCAAACTCAATGATATATCCTTCCAATGTGGCTTGTACCCAAAACTCAATGACCTTGATAAGTTCATGATCTAGTTGGTGTAACGAAGCTAGATATATTATGGTCTAAGTCCCAAAGATTTGACTAGAACTCCCAACACCGAAGGAATGTTGCAACCTACTTAACCAATGATACAACACCTTAGGGTATTTACACCAAAAGGTTTCATATTGATCCATGCAAGCTTGAGAATAAGATCTCATCCCTGATCCAATATAGGTCTTTATGTCATAATTACCCCTACTAGTAAAAAAGGTAATCAAGTTTCTCTTCCCACCATTCTCGAACATTTCCCTTGGTCATCCTAGTCACCATTATTTGAACCCAAATGAATCTTTAGGTCTCGATATCAAAACCATTTGTTAGTGAAAAGTTGATTATGGAGTCCTAAGGTTCTATCAAGGATGCTAGGAAAGGGGCCATTGTAGTCATGCATGATGCTAACATTTAAATATTTTAAAAGGGAATAAAGTATCACCCAAGGTGTGCTAAGAATTGAGTGTGGTGGTGGGGTTTAAATAATTATAAATTACTTAATTCATGCATTATAATCATTAACCATCGCAAATAGGTAAGAAAGGCCTTGCGCAAAAGTTAAATGAACATATTTCATAGAACTTAACATTGCCTTTATGAAAGTTTTAAGGTAGCCACATAACCATAGACACATCCATTCAATCAAAATACAAAATCAAGCTCCTTCCAGTAGTATCCTCTTTTGTCATTATTAGGCCAAAATACTATTACATCTACAAATCTACATTGACCTGGCTAGATCTATCAGCTATTATGCCAAAAATCATTAAAATCATATAATTATGCAAGATTACAATGAAATTATAGTAGAAGATAATGATGTTGTAATTTTAGTAGCATAACGATCCTTCTCTAATATCTCCTTTTCATAGCTTTCTCTATGTGTCTATATAGAAATTTTGGCCCTTTGAACTTGTCTCATTTCATCCATGCTCACTTGATGTAGTCAACTCTAACCATCTTGATGAGATATATACATGATTTCTCCAAATTCACTTGATCTCTTCAACTTTAGCAACTCGATCCTTCTTTTGCAAATTTGACAAATTCTAGCATATCTATTTGGTCCTTCACTTTCCTTTCCTTTCTCTATTGTTGATACTATTTTACCATATTAACCATTTCTTTTCTGCAGCTTGTGCTTCTTATTTCTTGTAGCTATATTCCTCACAACTATTCACAAAAATGAAGGACCCAACACCAAGGTTTTAAGTTGTGACAGATATTTCACCTTATTGTAGGTTTTAATCCTATACAGAAATTAACCACAAATGAATTCTTAAAAACAAAAAATATGCAATGAGGAGAAACAAAAAATAAATACATAAATATTTTCCCCTGGATCCCAAAAGTTGGACTACGAGATTGATTTTTCATTATGTTCCTTTCAATGTTACAATACCACACACACACACACAACACACACACACACACACACACACACAGACACACACACATACACATATATATATTATATATACATGTTGAAGCATTCATAAACCCCTATCCATTAACCCTTGATTAGAATATAATTGTAGTTCCTTTGACTAGATCTACAAAATACCATGGGAATAAAACCATCATCCCAAAACCATGTGCAAAACCCATGCACAAAATCATAGGTAGGTACTCCCACCTAATATACTGTCCAATTTTTTTTTACCGAGGTGCTCCCTAAGACCCTATATGGGGGGCTATCACCCCTTGTGAAACCCGCCAACAAGGGGGGAAACACCCCCTCCTATGACCCCCCTGCAACACCTGACACAATGAATAGGGGTGTGTTAAATTGGAAACTAGGGCCAAACTTCAAGTGGGTCATCTTATTCATTTCTGAAAATATTTTTATTAGATTCCTCTCGTCGAGAGGTGTAGGATTGATATAAATATCATCCGATTCCGATAAGTATTCATGGAGATATGAATTTATTTTGATTATGGAATTATTATCAAGCTAACCTACAACTCATATAGGCTCAGAAGCCCAAAAGTCGCATCTATTCAAATACCAACGTTGTGTATAAATACAGGAGGAATTTTCCTCATTTGGACTCACTCATATCATCACATTTCTCTCTCTCTCTACTGCGCATATAAGAGTCTCTTCTCTATTGTGTAAAAAAGGGTCTCTCCCTCACACATGTGAAGTCGAAAGCTGCTGAAACTGAAACTGCAACTGCAGATCCAAAATTTGACCAGCGTGGACCAGACGATCTCCTCATCTGAACTATTCTATAGGTCCATCTGATATTCCTCTGAGGGCTGAAACTTTTGGTGGTGGAATCAAGTTAATCCGACGGACGATTTGCGAGATATCGATTGCCCTAGTTTGAAGGAAGCTGATGAAACTGAAGTTGTAACTGCAGAAGTAAAGTTTGACCTGCGTAGGCCAGAAAATCCCCTCATCTAATCTATGCTATAGGTTCATCTGAACCTCCTTTGGAAGCTGCAACTTTTGGTGGTGGAATCAAGACGATCTGATGATCAGTTTGTGAGATATTGTCTGCCCTAGTTTGACGATGAAGCCGCTAATGCCGATGGTACTGATCTAGGGTTTTCTACTGCTGATATAAATCATATTTATTTTACTATTTCTCTCTGCTAAATTATTGATGATAAGAGAAGACTTGATCAAAGGGTTTCCCCACACATTGTGGGGTTTGTCCCTGGCTAGCCACCACATCTTGTGTCTATTGTCTTGGCATCTTTTTTGTCGATTGTTTAATGTTCTATATGCACTCTAATTTATGTACATGTGATTACTAATATGTAGAATATAATAAGAAAAATAAGTAAACTATTATAAGCATAGAACATACCATAACTCAATATGGAATTAGAGCTGAGGTGAAGACAAATCCCGGGCAAGAGCAAGAACAATCACCGAAGAGAAGATTGGCAAGACTATCCTAAAAGAAATATGGGGTCCTCAACACTCTTTCCTACTGAAGACAAGCTCCATGAGAAATATGACTATCACAAATGGAAGATGTCTATCGATCTAACCCTAGAAGATCAAGGAGTGTTGGGCCATGTAAGAGGCAATATTGTTGAGCCTCCATCAAATGCATTCCCTGCTGCCTGGAACAAATGGAAAAATGGAGAAGTCAAAGCAAAGAAGATCATCTGGAACTCTATCGACAAGCACTTGGTGGCCTACATCTCTAAACTGGACTTGTCCAAGGAAATATACAATGCACTCGTGAGTTTATTTAAATTTAATGATGCAAATGAAGTTTTTTTCTTAGAAATAAGCTGAGGAAAATCAAGAAGGGTAAAAATAAGAGTATGCAAGCATACTTCTTAAGAATCACCGAGATCAAGAACGATCTCCTATTTATTGGGGAGACTATTACTGACAGAGAAATGGAACTCACGACTCTTGGATGATTACCATCCGAATGGTATGTGTTCAGGACTACTCTTCTGAACAATAATATAATTCCTGGTTTCGAGGAATTAATGGCTAGGTGCATTCAAGAAGAAACAAGGGTAGAAGAGCAAGAAATGCCCATGCCTAAAGGTCCTCTTGTAGCTTTTTATTCTCATGCTAAGAAAAGAAATAATTTCGGGACTAAATCAAAAGGAAAGGCTAGACCTAAGGGTGGAAAAAAAGGACAATGTTAAATCTGTCATAAAGTAGGTCATTATGCAAGGGAGTGCCCTGATAGAAAGGACTGACACCGGGATGATGATAAAAATCCCTCTGATGGCAATCAAAGGAATGACAGATTGAATAACAAACGTAAGAGGAGAGCTAGAAATCAAGGAAGAGGAGAACCCTTCAAGAAGGCTAGAAATTGCAGGATGTTATAAATGCACCTGACCTCCGAAAGAACCTAGTGTCCATCTCGGCAATGGAAGACAAAGGCTACAAGGTAACCTTCAGTGATCGCAAGGTACGTGTATCAAAAAATAATGTTAATGATGCCTTTACTCATGTTGATTCATTATATTAGGTTGATGGAAGTCCATTAGGTGTCATGTCTTATGACACATCTCTTTAATCAAACTTTGGCATCGGGGGTTTGCCCACCTTCATTATAAATCTCTACTTGATGTAAGACAAATGGTGGCAGTGATGCCCGAAGGAAAGCTCAAAAGGGGACCATTCCTCTCAAGCCAAATCAAGACCTCTGATATATTACAGTTGGTTCACTCAGGCATATCTGAGGCTAGCATTAAGAGGGAGACTACTACACCACATACTCCTGAGCAGAATGGTGGGGTGAAAAGGAAGAACAATACGATTGTGGAAGCTGTCTCTATGGGTAGATGATGTAACTGTGCCTGATTTGGAGGAACACATTAATCCTATTTATCCACTCGAGCCTTCCTCTTCTAGGAAGAGGCCTTCATGGCTTTGGGGGATAATTGATGATGTTGAAGGACATGCTACACCTTGTGGAACCTTCTATCAAAGTAAGAAACCTAACAAGTATTAGGGATACCTGACCATCATGAGCACGATCATACAAAATGAGCCTTCATCATTCTCAGATGCCATCAAGTGTCAAGTATGGAAGGATGCTATGACCATAGAATATGAGTCTATTATGGAGAATGATGTCTGGGAAGTAGTTCCCAGACCCCAGGACAAGACAATTGTTACTTCAAAATGGCTTTACAAGATAAAGCTACAACAAATGGAAGTATGGAATAGTATAAGGCTCGTTTTGTTGCTTGTGGTTTCTCCCAAAAGGAAGGTATAGACTATGATGTGATATTTGCACCTGTCCAGATATACAACCATCCACTTGAACCTACAGCAGATGGATGTCAAGACCATGTTCTTGCATGGTTCGATCAAAGAAGAGTTCTACATGGAGCAACCTAAAGGATTTGAGATTTATGATTGAAAATCTCATGTATGCAGGTTGAAGAAAGCTCTCTATGGGTTGAAGCAAGCACCCCGAGCATGGTATGAAAGGATCGATAGCTACTTGATGAAGTTGGGATTCACTACGAGTGAAGTTGATCCTAACCTTTACTTTAAGGTTGAAGATGACAAGCCTCTCATACTGGTGCTATATGTGGATGGCTTCTTTCTAATAGGTGTAGATCCTCTCATTCACAAATGTAAGAGGGAGTTGGCTTCTGAATTTTAAATGAAGGACCAAGGACTTGAAGTGTGGCAAAAGCTAGGGAAATTTTTCCTATCTCAAGGAAAATATGTGGTAAAGATATTGGAAAGATTCGGTATGATGGACTGTAAGCTTGTGACTACCTCGAGGATCTTAACTTTTATAAGTTATATGGTAGTGATGTTGGACTAGATTTTGGAAATGCCTCTAAGTTTCATAAACTCATTCACATTGATGTTCTTAGTGAACCTCCATTTGAACATATGTTTTGCAGTTAGCATTGTGAGCTCATATTTGGTTGAGCCTCACTAGATTGGAGCCAAGAATCTTTTGAGATGTTTTCAAGACACAATCTCTCATGGATTGAGATACACTGCCGAAAATATGAAACTGCATGATTATTCAAATGTTGATTAGTCAGGTAGTGTGGAGGATCATTGGAGCACTTTTAGTATTGTTTCTACTTGGATTCTTCTTCGATATAATGGATGAGTAGGAAGTAGAAGTCGGTTACCATAAGAATTGCTAAGACTAGATACATATCTATGAGTATGATCTCGTATGAAGCTGCCTAGTTGGGAAAGCTCTTCAGTGAGCTATTTGAACACATACCACTGTGATTCTCTATAACAACCAGAGGTGGGATTTGGTTACTAAGGAATCCCGTATTTGTCGATTTCCCCAGCAGATATACATCATTTGGGATATGGTAAGTTGATGATCAAGGAGGCTCCATCGCATTAAGATGATGTACAGGTCGATACACCTTGCCAAAGCCTCGAGGAAAGATCTAATCTATGATTTTCCCAAACGACTTGGAATTGTCAAGAAACCCTTGTACAAGGGTCCCACATGTTGCATACAATGAGCTCTAGGATCTCCGAGGGCTTGTGGTTCTTACTAGAACAACATACAACCATAGGGTGACTTACCCTCCCCTGGTGATATGCACTGGAACAAGATGATTCACTCTCTTATGGGACAAGATGATTCACTCTCTTATGGGACAAGATGATTTTCTCTCTTGTGGAACAAGATGATTTTCTCTCCTGTGTAGCAGGATGATTAGTTCTCTTGTGAGGCTTGGATTGATGCGCTCTCCATGGCAATTGTAGTAGGATTGATGTGTTCCCTTGTGAGGCCTGGATTGATGTGTTCTCCATGGCGATTGTAGCAGGATTGATGTGTTCTCCTATGAGGCCTGGATTGATGTGTTCTCCATGGCGATTATAGTAGGATTGATGTGTTCTCTTGTGAGGCCTGGATTGATGTGTTCTCCATGGTGATTGTAGCAGGATTGGTGTGTTCTCTTGTGAGGCCTAGATTGATGTGTTCTTCATGGCGATTGTAGCAGGATTTATGTGTTCTCCTGTGAGGCCTGGATTGATGTGTTATCCATGGTGATTGTAGTAGGATTGATGTGTTTTCCTGTGAGGCTTGGATTGATGTGTTCTCTTGTGAGGACATGATTGATTAGTTCTCTTATCGAGGCATCCTACTCATGTAGTTTGGGACTCATGGGATGTACCTTTCATCTGATCAATGAGCAGGGAAATGAAGTTAGTGACCATAGTAGTATCAATAGATGCATCATTGTATCTATCATACTCCCTACACTAGGATGACCTCCATTGATCTAGGATCAATGATACTAGTCTGCGACCAGTGGTAGGAGTGATGCATTCTATGACATTGACTTTGGGTGAGTTGAAACTGGTATGGGACTAGTGGTACGCACTCTGAGACTGACTCTGAGTCAGTGGAGGATGTTATTGGTCTGGGACTAGTGGTAGGAGTTGTACGCACTATGACTCCGACTTCGGGTTGGTTAAGACTGGTCTAGGACTAGTGGTACATACTCTAAGACTGACTTTGAGTCAGTATCATACATCCTCGATCATTTCTTCTTCTTCATAATTCAGACAAAAGCAGAGCAGAACAGAACAAAGCAGACAAAGCATAATAGAGCAGAACCATATAGATCTGTACACGGTAGAACAAGACAAAGCAGAATAGGTAGAATAGAGTAGAGGAGGGTAAGGGTTAGGCTATACAGGGCAGTGCATTTGATGGATGAATAGTAGCAAACAACAGATAGATTGTAGATGAAGTTCTCCCTAGTTGAGAGGAAGTGTTAAATTGGAAACTAGGGCCAAAATTCATGTGGGTCATCTTATTCATGGTTGATAATATTTTTATTAGATTCCTCTCATTGAGAGGTGTAGGATTGATATAAAGATCATTCTATTTAGATAAGTATTCATGGAGATATGAATTTATTTTGATTATGGAATTATTATCAAGCCGACCTACAAGTCATGTAGGCTCAGAAGCCCAACAGTCACATCTATTCAAACACTAACGTTGTGTATAAAGACAAGAGGAATTTTCCTCATTTGGACTCACTCATCTCATCACATCTCTCTCTCTCTCTCTCTCTCTTGCACAGAAAAGAGTCTCTTCTCTACTGTGCAGAAAAGGGTCTCTCCCTCACACATGTGAAGCTAGAAGCTGCTAAAACTGAAGCTGCAACTGTAGATCCAAAATTTGAATAGTTTGGACTAGAATATCTCCTCATCTGAACTATGTTGTAGGTCCATTTGAACCACCTCTGAAGGTTGCAACTTTTGGTGGTGGAATCAAGTCAATCCTACTGATGGTTTGCAAGATATCGACTGCCATAGTTTGAAGGAAGCTGATGAAACTAAAGCTACAACTACAGAATCAAAGTTTGACCTACGTGGACTAGAAAATATCCTCATTTGAACTATCCTATGGGTTCATCTAAACCTCCTCTGGAAGCCACAACTTTTGGTGGTGGAATCAAGCCGATCCGACGGTCGGTTTGTGAGATATCGTCTGCCCTAGTTTGACGATGAAGCCGCTAATGCCAATGTTGTTGATCTAGTGTTTGCTACTACTGATACAAATCAGATTTGTTGTATTATTTCTCTTTGCTGAATTATTGAAGATAAAAGAAGATTTGATCAAAGGGTTTGCCCACACATTATTGATTTTGTACCTGGCTAGTCGCCATATCTTGTGTCTCTTGACTTGGCTTATTTTCTGTTGATCATTTAATGTTCTATCTATAGTTTACTTTATGTACATGTGATTGCTAATTTGTGGAATATAATAAGAAAAAGAAGTAAAGTGTTATAATCATAGAACATACCATAACTCAACAGGGTGGCTTATGCCCCTCCCACCCCCTGCCCACGTTTGCAACTATTCGTGGAAAGAATATAACACACACCCAACATTTTCCCACATGTTGTTTTCGATTCTACACAAGGGATCACAAGAGATCTTCGTCAGTGGTCTAGCCTTGCAACGCAATTGTTTAGCTACACCAAGAAAACTTCTTGGTGCTCAAAAACTTCGTCAATGCATCTACGACATTATTCAAAGTGCCCACCTTTACCAACAAAACATTTTTGTCCTCAACCATATCCCTCACAAAGTGATATTGAACATCAATGTTTTTTGTCTTTGAATCATAAGCAAGATTCTTTGCCAAGAAAATTTTTCTTTGGCTATCACACTCTATCCTTATAACTCCACGTTCTAACCCATACTTGAGTGCAATATCTGCAACCAAACTTCTTCCTTGCTTGCATGAGTGGCTGCCATGTATTCTATCTCTGTAGTTGAATGTGCCATTATAGATTGTCTCTTGCTAATCCAACTAATTGCACCTCCAAATAGGTTAAAAACATACCCAATTGTAGATCTTCTCTAATCTAGATCTTTAGCCTAGTTTGCACCAACAAAGCCATGGATGTACAAAACTTTGTCCAATCCTATTGTTATAGACATATTTGGGAACATCAACCCCAAACTTATATCTTGATAAATTAGGGCTCATCAACCCCTAAAAGAGTTGTTTCATACCCTAAAGAAACATAGTCATCTAAATACATCATTCCCCAAAAGTTCCAACTGAGAAACCATTCAGAAATGGCATAAATTAAACCATACTGACTGCTCCACTGGAAAAGTGCGATGCATACTAAGTGGTACACTTCCAGGGAATGATGCATATTGATTAGGCCTTCTCTAGGGTGTGATGGGTGAGGATGGAAAAATGGCCAGGATAGTTTGCTAGGAGGTTGCTCATGGAATCTTCTATAAACTTCCCATGTGCCACTTGCCTCTCCGAATTCACCCAAGGATGAATAAGGGATCTAAGAAATCTCCAAATGGAAGCAATTGTAACTAGTGGAATGACACTAATCAAACCCCATGGATGACTCACACCCTTGCAAACATCTATAAATGGATCTCCAATTCAAGAGATCCAAAGGCTGGAATATTGTGAATTGCAAGGAAGTGTTGATAGTTTGTAATTGAGGAAAGAGCATTGTATTGTTGGAGTGATCTTGCTATTTCATGAGGTGAAGAAGGATTGAAGCTGGGAGGATGATGCTGGATCAAACAACTAGGTTGTAATTCTCCCTTCTATTAATAAAGTTCTTCAATTTTTCTTCCATATGATTGTGCAATTGTGAATTTTATCATTTGTGAATGCTATCATTTGTTTATTATATATCTGACTCTATAATGTTTATGTTGTAATAGATCACGAGGCTTTGATGGTTCTTTGTTGCTGTACTTACGTAGGTACTCTCCAAGCATGTTAAGTACGGGGAGGAGTTGCAGGCTTTGTCAAAGGGGAGAGAGGTCAAACAAGGGATTAAACAGAAATTCCAGGTTGGTTACATTATCTTTCTCTTATCTATTACACATAGAAGAAATCGTTGAATTGCTTTAAACTATTGTTTCTAGGGTAGCTTCCAAACCTAGAGGGCTAGTATTCTTTAGGAATACTAGTTTTTCCTAGAAACAAATTGGTGACTCCACTAGGGAGAAAAAATGTTTGTTTGTTGTTATTGTGTGTTTTATAAACTATAGATAGAGTCTAAAGTCAGCCAGGTAGCCTTCAAATTTCTCTTGCTCTGCAATTGCGTTGTAGATGAATGCTTCTTCAGTTAATCTTTGGTTTAGTTTATGAATTGAACATTTGAGTTACAAGCACATCTAGATGCCCTTTGGTAGCTTAGTAACCTCTCAAGATATTCCTCTATACTTTGCTCTTTAATGTTCATCAAAACTCAGCTTAACTCATTGAAAACAGTTGCACATCTGAGCCAAAACCCATTTCAGTGGCGCTCCGTAGACCATCGCACTATCTTCCACTGTAGCTCAGCATGCATTGCACCTCCCAAGTGTAGTAAGTGCGATGTGTCTCTATCTTTTTGAAGCCCAGGTGTGATGACTAACTGAACTCTTTTTCCATTCTAGAAATTGAGGGTTTTTTGACCTTGTTTTTAGTTTTGTCTAATTGTTTTTCTACACCTGAAAAGTGTCTCCTTACTGGAGCCTACTTGCATCACATAGACCAGCCTTAATTACATTAGAATTAGTGAATGTTTTTTGTGAGTTTGTTCATCATTTACAATCCTTTGTCAAAAGATTGTTTAAATCAATTTGTCGCTTTGATACAAAGTGTCGTAATTGTCGTTTTGTGTCGAAAAGAGAAGTGTCGTGAATTCTTCCTTCCCCTGATAATTGATTGAACTTTTCTTCATGTATTTTGTTTAATTTGCTTATATTCGAAGTGTTGTAAGCATTTTTTATTCAAAATTAAAAAGTTTCGTTGAGTCTCCCTTTCTCTATTGAAGAAGAAATTGTCAAAAATGTCATTTTGAATGAAATATTTCAAATCTTTGTTGCATTTAGTTTTCCTTTTTGGCATTTTTCACATTAAGGAGAATGAAAATAAATACATGCATTTGCATTTAGCAGTTGTAGATTTTTGTGCAAAAATATGATTTAGGGAAATGCACTAGGGTGTGCTCTTTACTCCTTGCTCTTTGCGTTGTTATTTTCTTTCCCTAGTAGCTAGGATTTTCATTGCTCGAAATAAACAAAAATTGTTTTTCATTGTAGATTGCATTTTAGGAACTTCAAATCGTCATCACCTAGTGAACCATTGAAAGACAAACTCTAAACAAGATCAACTTTAAAATAAATTTCAATGAACCTAACAACGCTTTCGAACTAAACGCAACATATCTAGAGGTCTAGGCTAGAGATGTGTTCTAGCATCGTTAAAACTATTGGCTGTCATTTTCATTGAAGGTTGGGTGATTCCTCTTCCTTCATACGACAAGTCCTAGCACGGACTTGTGCTCTCTATACCATTGCATATATATTGCGAGACCACAATAGGTTTAAATCCTTTATCCATAGGAAGCCAAGTCTGCCACCTTATTGATTGCAATGAACTGAACACAGCATTCGGGAAGATTGATTGCCGTACATAAGTCCTTGGTAATTTCTCTTTAATTTATCACCAAGGTGTATATTGCAGTTTTGCGATTGGTTTGGTAATCTCTCTATCTAGATTTTCCAGAGTAGTCACTTTCCTTCCTTTTCGACTCTTTAAAAGAAAAGGTCCATCTAAGCACTTGTCCTTTCAGGTTAATAAAAATCAAACGAGACTAGAATCATGTTTAGCTTTCTCTTGACTCTTAAAAATTAAAAAAGAAAAGTTGTGTCAAAGTGTCATTAAAATGAATTGAATTCGGAATAACATCCATGTTCCTTAGTTGATCTTAGGTTGAGATATATTGAGACAAATCAGGAGTCCACCAATCAAGGAATCCCTTTTGAAGGGAATCCTAGTCCTTTTCCTTCCTTCAGAAATATGGGTGTTCCTTATATGGCTACATTATCCCTTTCGGGACTTACCATTGGCCTGCCAGTATGGCTGTTTTCAACCTCTTTGGTTCAAAATGGGAGAACACCTTCAACCGAACTAAATCAACCTCCAATTGATCCTGAAGTTGACCCTTCGCCTTCTTCCTTGTTTGTTTCTCCCTCCCCTTCTTCCTCTTCGCTTGGTGGAAGTAGTGATACTAGTAACCAGGTGGCTGAGAAGAAGAAGAAAGGGAAGGACAAGAAGAAGAAGCCAATTTAGCAAAGGGGCAACCAAGCAACCATTGCTTTGAATGCATCATTTGATGAAAATCCGTCCATTAAACTTCCCAAAGCCAAATATCTATGCACAATTTGTACAGAAGACCATTTTCATCGAGATTATCCTTACCTTCCCCAGATCTTGAAAGAATGGTCTTCCCATTCATGCCATCTGATGTCATCAACCTCTGAAGATCATGTTGGTAACACACCCCCAACTAGTGATAGTAAAGTTCGTGTATAGAAGGGAAAGGTTAGGATTCTATGTAGGTTATGTGAAGGTAATCATTCCCTTCACCTTTGTCGCTTTTTCGGTGAAGCCAAAAGTGTGTTGGATAACTGTCTTGCTTCACCGCAACAACTTCCATCTGGTTACAAGAAACTCTCCCTAAGTCCTTCACTAGTTGAAAAATAGATTGACTTAAATCAACTGTTGGTTGAAACCACTCTCTCTGAAAGTGAATCTTATGAGTCTATACTTGACCAAAGTCAATAGGTCAAGGTAAGAGTTGACCCAATTTCACTTTCAGCTAATCGTACCTTTCTCGAAGAAATAGAAAATGATATAGTTCAAGTTCTTTTCATTACTTTGGATTCTAACAACCTTGGGGGCAATCTGCCTATTCCATGAAGATAGGAGGAAAATCCTCCAGTTTTCGTAACTCAAGGGGTCAATTCTCCCATTTCTTTGGTACCCCATCCAAGTAGTCTAGTCACTTCCTTTGATTGGAATCGACTGGCAAGATCCCGCCTTCCTTCTTATGTATCATTCTGGATCATAGTACAAATTTGTAAAATGATCATGTCTAGCACTATTATAGTTTCAGGTGCATCAGTGAGTATCCTTTCCTCAACTGCTTGGAAATCACTTGGTTCACCATTGCTTATGCCTATTACACAGAATCTATTAAGCTTTAACAAAGGAGCAAGTTGACCATTAGGGACCCTTCCTAAGTTACCTATTACTTTGGGAGGGAAAATCGTTCATATGAATGTGATGGTAGTCTCAGGGCTATTAGATTACAATTTACTTCTTGGGCGTGACTATGTTTATAATATGGAAGCTATTATTTCAACACTCTTCCGAGTGGTGAATTTCCCACATGAAAGCGGGACTATCACCGTTGACTAGATTTCATTTCCCAGTCCAAACATAGTTCCAAGTCAATCATCATCCCTAAACAGTCCATTTACATCAACAGTATCACTTGAACCTTCATTCCATCCACCTGATAACCATGAGTAGTCTGGTGAGTGTAATGAAGTTTGGGGGCATGTACCTAGTTGTAAAGATAGGTTTCCATGTAGGTTATGTGATTGGTCTATCACGCCATTCACTTTTGTCTATCTAAATGAAGCCAAATAGGTGTTGGATAACAGTCCCGATTCACTGCAGTGACTTCCATCTGGTTACAAGAGACTCTTCCTTTCATCATGCTGGGGGCATGCAAACCAATCCAAGCATAGTTTTTTTCATTTCAAGCTTGTGTAAAAATGAAACTGAATTCAAGCATAGTTTTTTCATTTCGAGCTTGTGTAAAAATGAAATTGAATCCAAGCATAGTTTTTAGTTTCAAGCTTGTGTAAAAATGAAACCGAATCCAAGCACAATTTTTTTTTGTTTCAAGCTTCTGCAAAAATGAAATTGAATTCAAGCATAGTTTTTTCATCTTTAGCTCGTGTAAAAATGAAATTGAATCGAAGCATAGTTTTTCGTTTCAAACTTGTGTAAAAATGAAACTGAATCCAAGCATAGTTTTGTTTTATTTTTATTTTTCGTTTCGAGCTTGTGTAAAAATGAAACTGAATTCAAGCATAGTTTTTTCATTTCGAGCTTGTGTAAAATTGAAATTGAATTCAAGCATTATTTCCTCGTTTCGAGCTTGTGTAAAAATGAAACTGAAGCCAAGCATAGTTCCCCATGGTTCAAGCTTGTCAAAAAATGAACCCATTTACAAGTAATTAACCTTTGTGATTGCCATTCTATCAGCTTTTTGAACCTTGGTTGTGTACATCCCATCACCACCATCCCTTTGGCCGATCATACACTTCCACTTGGTTATTTTACGCCTTTTCGAGGAAAAGTTGGAATGAGTTGTCTTATTAGCTAGCCTCTTCACAGAAATCAACATGTTTTGAAAAGTTCCAAAATCACCGAAACCAGTTGCTACCCTAGACACCACTTGCTCCTCAAAATCAAGTCCTCTTTAAATCCTTTTCAGACTCTTTAAATATGAAAATATTGTTGAGCGCTTGGCCTTTCTAGCTCATTGAAGTGATTGGAAATGTTACCCCTCCTATATTATTTTATCCTTTTTCGGGCCTGCGGGATTACTTTATGAAAAAGAAATTATGGAGTTTTCTTTTCATCCCTTTTCAAACTCTCTAAACATGAAAAGTACCGAGTTATCCTTATCGTTAAACTCATTAAAACAATAGCAACAAACTTGTCCATCTAGACAAGACCGAGTTTCACTGTTGCTAGACTTGTTAAAACGTTAATAGTGATAGGTTTTCCTGAAGGGCGAATTATAGAACAATCATATGTTATCCTCCTCAAGCTTGACAAAAATAAAGAGGTACTAGTCAACAATGACTGGGGAAAAAGGGGAAGAAAATTTGAAGAACTTATGGTAACAGGTCGCTCTTGAACATGACACTTTCACTTCATCACCATTATTTAGTTGGGTTGGGTTATTCTGTTCACCGGCCATCTCACCATTGGTCTTTCATACCATCCATCTATTGGGGTTAACAATACCAATTCATCTCAGTGTTGCCAACATGTTCAAGAGAAGTCATTCAGTTGAGAAACCACCATCCTGTTAATGTGTCATCCACTGCAATACCTCCAACCTTCATTTTTCATGACCGCCATTCTTGAACCTTTTGTCGTTAGTTCACTTTTCACCTCCAGAAAATCATTTACTTTGTTTTGTGTCGTAGATGTGGATACATCAAGGCCCTCCTACAACAAGTCACTTCTTGTTGACATCAGCTCATTATCCAAGAAGTTGACTTAGAAACAACCCTTTTAGTGCTCTAGAGCTTGCATACATCAATGACAAGTTTCTTACTTCTGGCGACAGGATGACATCAATGGCCTTCGACTGAAATATTTTGAGTGGTGTTTGACATCGGATCATGTATTCACACCACGTGAATTGTACTGTAGTACCTTGAGGGTCATTATCATTATCGGTGATTCGTCTCATGTATGCTAATAGCTCACATCATTGGCTGGTAATCAGGCAATGTCTTTCCATGTTTGACTTTAGAACATCTCTTCACATGGATTGAATTGTACATTGAGCGAAGATTGGATGATTTTCAAGACCCCGGATCTAGTTTCATCCATCTAGGGTGCGATATATTCAGTAATATAAAAACATCAAATGTACAAAGGCTCTACACAGATGGTCATCCTAACCATGGATGATGACTCTATATCTAGAGATTCACTAGTCTGTATCTGCAGATGGCTATCTGATCTATGTACATGAAATTAATTTATAAAGCTAAGCATGGGAATGCCTTCCTCAACTAGATCATGAAAATTATATTATGATGATGTATTGTATTGTAACTTATGCAGGTCACCTTCTAGTTCAAAACTTCGGATCCTCATGATAAAGCATTTCACCCGACATCAATATTCACAACTTCATGCTCTAGGGGGCAACTGTTATAGACATATTTTGGCACATCAAACCCAAAATTATATGTCGATAAATTAGGGCTCATCAACCCCTAAACGAGTTATTTCATACCCGAAAGAAACACAGTGATCTGAATACATACATTCCCCAAAAGTTCCAACTGAGAAACCATCTAGAAATGGCCTAAATTAGACCATACTGACTACTCCACTCGCAAAGTGCGATGCATACTGAGTGATACACTGCCAGGGTGAAATGTATACTGATTCAGCTTTCTATAGGGTGCAATGGGTGAGGATGGACAAATGGTTGAGACAGTTTGCTAGGTGGCTGCTCATGGAATCTTCTAGAAACTTCCCGTATGCCACTTGCCTCTCTGAATTCGCCCAAGGATGAATAAGGGATCTAAGAAATATCCAAGTGGAACCAATTGTAACAAGTGGAATGACACTAATCAAACCCATGGATGACTCACACCCTTGCACACATCTATAAATGGATCTCTAATTCAAGAGATCTAGAGGACGGAATATTGTGAATTGCAAGGAAGTGTTGATAGTTTGTAATTGAGGAAAGACCATTTTATTGTTGGAGTGATCTTGCTATTTAATGAGGTGAAGAAGGATTGGAACTGGGAGGATGATGGTGGATCAGGCAACTAGGTTGTAATTCTCCCTTCTATTAATAAGGTTCTTCAAGTTTCCTTCCATATGATTGTGCAATTGTGAAGGTTATCATTTGTGAATGCTATCATTTGTTCATTATATATCTAATTATGTAATGTTTATGTTGTAATAGATCATGATGCTTTGACGGTTCTTTGTTGTTTTACTTGTGCAGGTACTCTCCAAGCATGTTAAGTATAGGAAGGAGTTGTAGGGTCTGTCAAAGGGGAGGGAGGTCAAGCAAGGGACTAAGTTGAAGTTCCTGGTTGGTTCCATTATCTTTCTCTTATATGTTACACATAGAAGAAATCATTGAATTGCTTTAAAATGTTGTTTCTAGGGTAGCTGCCAAACCTAGAGGGCTAGCATTCTTTAGGAATATTAGTTTTTCCCAGAAACAAATGTTCTTCCTTGGTAGCATAAACCATAATCACTAGTGCCATGAAAATACCTAAAAACTTGCTTCATTATTGTCCAATGGTCCTTCCCTAGTTTTGATATAAAACTACTCAATACTCCCACTAGGCATACATCAAGCTATCAACGACACTTGCGTATGGAACACAAGACTTGTCCTCTTGCTCTTCTTGTGTCTAGGGACATTGTTCAAAAGATAACTTTAAAGCTACATGAATAGGAACCTTCACTGATTTACTATCTTGCATTTTAAACCTCTACAGTATTGTCTCGACATACTTCCTTTGGTTTAACTAGAGATTCCTCTTTTCCTGATCTCATTTAATTTATATGCCCAAAATATAGTTTGTATAATCAATATCCTTCACATTGAATTTGGAGGAAAATTGGATCTTCAAATCCTGGATAATTTTCTTGTCATTTCCAATCAACAACATATCATTCACATACAAGAACAGATAAATAAATACTTACCAATTAATTTAAAATACACACATTGATCTGCTTTTCTTCTAGTGAAGCCAAGTCCCCGTATATATGTATCAAATTCTCATACCACATCCTCAGTGATTGTTTTAACTCATACACAAATTTTTTTAACCTGCATACT
Organism: Pinus taeda; assembly: GCA_000404065.3. NCBI lineage: Eukaryota > Viridiplantae > Streptophyta > Pinopsida > Pinales > Pinaceae > Pinus > Pinus taeda. The sequence continues at coordinate 231,833 of APFE031307823.1, read as the reverse complement.
AGTTCTTTCTTTCCCTTCACCACAAAGCCTTCTAGTTTCTTCATGTAGATCTCTTCTTCCATATCCCCATGAAGAAATGTTGTCTTCACATCCATTTATTCTACGTCAAAATCAAAAGCAACAACAATATATAAAAGTAATCTAATAGAAGCTACCTTGGAAACATTAGAAAAAATATCACCAAAATCAATTACCAACACCTAGGCATAACCTTTTCCTACCAATCGAGCTTTTTATTTCTCCACCTTGCATTTTGCATTCATTTTCTTCTTAACACCCATTTGCTTCGAATGGTTTTCTTTCCAGCCATCAACTCCACTAGATTCCAAGCGTCATTTTTGTCCAAAGGTGCCATTTCATCAACCATGGCCTCTTTTTAGAGTTTTCCATCCTTGGAATCCAATGCCTCCCTAGTAGTTCTCATATCATCATCAGTAATAGATAAAGAAAAAATTGAACAGAAAGTAGATGGACTATAACTTTCTGGCTTCCTTCTTTCTTGAAATAATCTTCTAACAGTTGGAGTTTGTGGTAGGAATTCATATTTAATAACATATTTCACCTCTCTAAACACCCCATCTTGATTGTACAAAACCTTCCATGTTTCTGGCTTGAAAATATTATAACCTTTTAAACCATCCTTATAACTAATAAGGATGCACCTTTAAGATTTACTATTGATATTGGTTCTTTTCTTATTTGGAACATGTGCATATGTATCACAACTAAACACCCTCATATGTGAAAGAGATGGTTTCTTACTAGTCCATACCTCATGTGGAGTATTATCCTCTAATGTCGATGAAGGCAATCTATCAACCAGGTAACATGCAGTCTCCACCGCCTCTGCGCAAAATTCCTGTACTAACTTGATACCACTGAGAATGCTTTTTTCCTTTTCCATCAACATCTTGTTCACTCTTTATGTAACTCTATTTCGCTGAGCTGTGTATGTAGTAGTATTCTACCATGCTATACCACACTTCTTACAAAACTCTTAAAATTCCTTCTTTCAGAACTCTACACTATTATTTGTTTTCAACACCTTTATCTTCTTCTTTGTCTTGTTTTCCACCAGAGCCTTAAATTCTTTAAACCTATCAAAGACTTCATATTTCTTCTTAAGAAAATATATCCATGTATTCCTTGAGAAGTCATAATAAATGATACATAGTACATAGACTTACCTAGTGATGGAACCGACACAGGTCCAAACACATCACTGTGTAAAAGCTCTAATATCCGTTTCGCCCTCTTAGCACAAGAGTGGAAACTCACCCTTTATGCTTCCCATATAAAAAAATGTTCACAAAATTTGAAATCCAGAGAGAAATTATAGATACCTTCTACCATAACATTACAATGAAGTGTCTGAAGGCCCTTCTTTCTAATATGTTCAAGCCTTTGATGCCATAGCATGGTCATTTCTCGAGAGACCACTATATTTTCTACGTCACTTTCAGGAACCACAGAACTGTTGTTCCCATCAAGAACAGTACTACCTAGAAGCTTGTATAAAGTTAAAATCTAAAATCCCCACATCAATACTCGTTCCCCCCAGACCATCTTACAAGTATCTTTCTTGAACGTTGTTTTTACACCTATGTCATCCATCTTGTTTATAGAAATTAAATTTCTGGTCAATGTAGGAATATGTAGAACACGTGGAGATGTTTTAATCCTTCCAGCTTGCAAGTTCAGCTTGATTTTTACACATTTGATGATTCTAGCCTTCCTTTCATCCCCTAAGATGACATCACCACCATCATATTTCTCATACTAATAGAACCAATGCCTCTGGGGAGTGAAGTGAAAGGATGCACCTGAGTCAATCAACCATACCTCATGATATAGATGTTTAATTGAAGAAGAAACCAAGTACACCTCCCAACCTTCATCTAAGGTGGTTTTCACATCTACAAAAGGAGCATCATCAAATCCCTTTCCTTTCTCAGGAGCTTTAGATATATAGTCTTTCTTTCACTGTCCATCTTTTCTGCATTTCAAACATACCTTTATAAGTTTTCGTGGAGATTTACATCTCCCACTTGAAGAATTATTTTTGTTTCTATTTTGGGACCATCCTTGTATGGAAAAGGCATCTCCATTTTTATTCTCCATATTTTTCTGTCTCAGCTCCTCCAATAGCAAGGATGAGACTATTTAATCAAACGTCAAGGTAGTTGTATTACTACCTATTTCAACAATTAGACTATCCCATGAATGTGGTAGAGAACACAACAAACTGATGCACTTATCTTCATCTGAAATTTTAATATCAATAGATAAAAATTGGCTCATCACAATATTAAATGTGTTCATATTCTTTTTCACTGAGTCTCCATCCTTCATCCTTAGGTTATACAGATGTTTTGGTAGGAACAATTTATTCACTAGAGCCTTAGGTTGGTACAAATTCCCTAACTTGTCCCACAAAGTATTCACTATAGCTTCCCTTGATACATTCAACAATATTGAATCTGAGATACACATTTGTATTGTTCTCTTTTCTTTCCAATCAAACTTCACCTACTCTTCTACTGACACTGTCGTTGGTTTAGTACCTGGATCTACCATGATCCACTAATCTTTATCCACCAATAGATCCTCCATATTGAGTTTCCACAATTCAAAACTCAGACCATTAAATTTCTTGATCTCTATCTTTCCACTGCTCATCATCTTCTTTCATTGTAGGAATCGATCCCGAAGATTTCCCATTGAACAAGGTCTACTATAGGCCCGAGAGAACCCGCTCAGTAGCGAAGGCGTCCCCTTGAAGCCAAAACAACTCTGGTATCAAATGTAGCTTTTAATATTGTATATAAATTACCCACAAATGATTTTTTTTTAAATAAAACATACAATGGCAAGAAACACAAACTGGGACTACCATATTGATTTTTCATAATGTTCTTTTCAATGTTACAATACATATATATACATGTCGAAGCATTCATAAACCCCAATCCATTAACCCTGGATTATAACATAATTGTACCTTGACCGGGACTACAAAATACCATGGGAAGAAAATCATGATGCCCAAAACCATGTGCAAAACCCATGCCCAAAACCATAGGTAGGTCCTCCCACCTACTATAGGGTCCAAATTGTTTTTTCTCGAGGCACTGCCCTAGACCGCGTACAAGGGGGCTACTGCCTACCTGAAACCCCTAATAAGGGGGGTTTCACCCGATGTAACGAACAAGGGGTGATATTGCCCTCCTTGTGACCCCCCTTCTAGTGCAACTAGTCATGGGAAGAATATAACACACACCCAAAACTTATCACTCATTGATCTCTGTAGTGCTAGTTTCTGGTCAACTATTCCCTATTATTCTAGTTGTTTCACTTGATCAATGATTCTCTATAGATATTCAATGGAATTTAAAGATTCTATTTGTTCCTTTTTTCCCTCTCTTGGCCACTATATTTCCTTCAACAACAATTGCACCTGTAATTTTCTTTCCTCTAAAATCTTGGCTTCGAAGGAAAACTTTGCATGAGTTTGAAAAATTTCATGTGAAGACAAGTCACAGATGAGAATTTCTTGAGCCTTTAAATGACTCCACATCAAAGATAAATAGGTCAAGAAATTGTTAATAATTATGCCTTGTCAATTGTTCATATGTCATGTGATATGCCCACAAGACAGCTGGGATTTTACTGTCTTAATCATTTTTTTCGAGGTTGCATATTTTGGTTAGTGCTTTATGCAATGTTTTATTGAATGATTCTACAATGTTGTTTTCTTGTGGTTGGTAAGAAGTGGTTTTTCTATGATCAATAATGAAATTTTGTGTCAACATTTGGATTGTAGCGTTAATAAAATGAATTCCCCTCACTATTATAGTTAGGGGATAGCCAAATCAAGTTACTATATGGTCATAAATAAATTTAGATGTTATTTCTTTATTGCATGACCTAATTGGCTCTACTTTCACCCACTTTGTTAGATACTCCACTATTATTATAATATATTTTTCTCTGGTTCATCTAGTTCTTTTAGGAAATGGTATCACAAATTTAATTGCCCAAATCTTAAAAGCTAGTGTTGAGTTAAGTGAGTGGACTGGCATATTATTATTTGCTAATAGTCAACCTACTATTTGACATACATAACATCTTTGGACTTGTACTCGATTGTCTCTAAAAAGAGTTGGACTTCATAATCCTTTCTACAAAATATTTATTGTTGTTGTGTCGCCTTGATAATGTATTCTTTCTACTCCTTGATGGGATACATTAATAATAGATTCCCTTTCATGTTCCAATTCACACTAGTTGAGTATCTTAGCTACTCCTAGCTTGTATAATTGACCATTTATTAGCGAAAATGGTGTTAATTTAATTGCTAAGATATTTTTCTTTTTCTTATTAGTCCATCAGGTGCCTTCCTTGTGTCTAGAAAGTATGCAATTTTTGAGAACTCTGAAGGTATTGTTTCTACTTTAAATGGGGGAGCATCTCATAATTCATCTTCTAGGTCCATTATTTCTTCTCTTATTTCTAATCAAGATATATAATTAGGCCTGACATTATTCTTACTAGGTTAGACGATGACTTCAAACTATCTTGAAATGATAATAGTCATCGACATATCCCTCCTTGATGGACCAACTTATTAATAAGATATACAAAGTCTCGGTGATCTATAAAGAATATGAATGGGTTACCAATGATATAACGACAGAATTTCTAAAGTGTAAATATAATGGCGAGTGCTTCTCTTTCAATTGTTGAGTAATTTATTTTAGCCTTATTTAGCTTCCAACTAGCATAAGAAATAAGATGGTCTATAGATTGGCTTTCTGGTTGTTCTAAAACAACTCTGACTACCACAATAGAAGTATCAGCATGAACATGAAACTTTTTGGACTAGTCAAGGAATTTTAAATTAAGTGCCTCAACTAGATTCTTTTTCAATATTTGGAATGATTCCTCACATTATGTCGTACATATGTATGAACTATCCTTTCTGAGTAATTCATCCATTGTAAAGGTAATGTTGGAGAAATTCCTTATAAACTTCTTGTAGTATCCTATATGCTCCAATTTTTTTTTTATCTATTTGTCATTAATAGGAGGCGTTAGATCCAATATTACTTTCATTTTCCTATGTCTATGTAACCACCCTAGTGAAAAATTACATGTAATAAAAGTTAATAAAGGAAATAATAATAACCATGGTTGATGGGACACTTATTTGAAGCTCAATGTTGGGGAAAACATCCTAGTGGGTGTTCATTTGGTTTATTATGGCTAAGGCTTTGGAAAGGAAAAATGGAAATTTTAGCACATTTATTTATGAAAATAATGGGAATTAGGAGAAAAGGAAGGTGAAAGGCCACACGGTGCATGAGATGAGGAAAATGAAAGAAAATAATGAAAAATGAATAAAATAGAGGCCAAACTGATAAAAAGACTTATGGGGATTAGTCTATAACGTTTTTTCATTTTAGTTTTGGACCTCTCTCATTATTCTCTCTCTCTCTCTCTCTCTCTCACACACACTCTTGGACGCTTAGAGTTTTCTTGGAGAATTCTGGCTTTGGATCAAGAAAGACAAAGAAGGCAAGAGGAAGGAAGGAACAAGCAAGGAAGAGAAGGATCAAACAGCTACAACAATATTCTTTGCAGGTATTGATTTGCATGTGTATTTTCCTTGCTAGATTTGACATGCATGGTGTTACATGTGGTTCTTTTGCTATTATGGCATGGGTTTTACCAGGTATGATAGTGTTTTAAGCCTAACCTTTCCATTTCTGGATATCATGGTGTGATGGGGTTCTCATGTTTTGGTTGAGCTAGATTTCCAAATGGATTCGAATCCGAGTGAGGTAGTGTAATAGTGGCAACAACCACCCTCCAAAATTTTTCATAAGCCTCATTTTGGAGCCTCCCTTCCAACCTTCACAACAACTTGTCTTGCTTCTTCATGTTCACAAGCTTCACTATTTTTCTTGCACAAAGGCAACTTATTGATCACAGCTTGATGTATTCCTCTCACAATCTATTCACCCAGACTTGGTCCAGCTAAAGGCTGAGGATCTCCCCCAAGAAAAATGCACATTTCTGAAGGGCAACCAACCATCCCTCCAGAAATTGCGAAATCTTGCCTAGTAGCCTGCTGAGCTCCAATATTGCAAAAATTTTTCCAGTCAACACTCCCAGCAGGAAGGGAGCCCATCTCCTAGCCAGAAATGCGCATATCCTTCAAGCAGTCGAACAACCTCTTGCATCTACAGTTGAGTTGACCAGTTCCCTCCCGAAATGAGCAAAACAGGCTTGCATGTATGGGCTAGCTCTCCCAAGGAAGCATGCAAAGGCATCCCTTGTTTCAGGGATTTATGTGTAGTAGTTGGAGGTTACATGCAAGGATCATTTCAGAAGAATCCCACCAAGTTTCGCTTTCCCTAGATTCGTGGCATGCACGTCACAACCTCTATGTTGTCAAAACTCATCAACCGGATGCTACAAAGCTCATTCCTCACATCAACCTTATAGTTTTGACATCCCACATCACATCTAGGAGCAGTCAACACATTCAGCTTAGTTGCTTTGGGGTAAGCCCGCTTCCCATGCCTTGTGTTGCTTTCTGTGCTTTCTCTTGAATGAGTACCATTTTCTTGATTTCTTTGAATTCTTGGTGTCATTTACATGTATATTAGGTTGTCCTAGCACCATTTTAGTTTCTGTTAACATCTCACTGTTGTCGCATGCATGAAACTGTTTTCCGCGAATGGTCGCTGATTCGATGAATTGCCTCACCCACGTGCATGTTGTTCCATTTTCTGAATCTATCCTTCATCATTTGCATGCATGATCATTCACTTATTCTTACACTTAGTATCATCATGCATTCACTATCCTATTTTCTTTCAATTGTCCGTTGGCAAGTTGGGCCAACCTTGGCCCAAACTCTACCTTCACCAAGGTTGCATTGCATAATCTGAGGAAGGAAGGCTCTACCTTCCTCTCCAATAAACAAGAATTTTTTCTAAACACTGTCCTCTAGGACTGTCTTGCACATTTCTAGAGGACAGTGATTGCTTGGCCCAGAAAATTGTGCAAATCAGTGCGTGTGCCTGTAGTCCTTTCCAGCTAGAATTATGCATCGTGGATTCCCAACAGCCAACAACTAGACTAGACTATGCATTGCACAGTTCCAGTAGCCAGTTAGTCTCCCAGAAGCCTAGACTATGGCTCAGACAGTCTTGGTAGTTAGTCTACCGACATCCTGGCCGAAATTACGCAACCTTCATGATTATTCATGCATGTATGTTGCTAGTTAGTTCTCAAGTTCATTTTGGTTTTCAACTAAAATATTGCTTGCCATGAGCGTTGTCATGTCTCCAAGCACTGCAAGTGTTCATCTGCCTCTTACTAGTGTAGGTGCAGTGGTTTCCAGAGGGTAGAGTTGATAAAATTTCTATGAGCTTGCCTACTCACGAAGATATCAAGTTGTTCGTAGATAGGAACCTCAAGATATGACAGTAGCAACATCACAACAAGAACCATCATGAAAAATAGTTGCAGGAAACATACTGATTGCAGTGAATGCATCAAATGCAACGAACACAGCGAATGTAGCAAATGAAATGAATTCATGAGGAAGGTTGTTGACAACACAGGGGCAGAACAAAGTTGCAACCTCAAGATGATGAAATCAAATTTGGAGACTGAGGCTATAGGTGACGGCGCTACATGATGATCATGCCAAGACAGGGAATGGAACAAAGAAGTAGTTGCATGTGCTGAAGCAGCAACTCAAAGAAGAACATAAAACTGCAAAAATAGACAAGTGAGTTTTAGCAAGAACAAGAACATCAGTGGGTGCAACATGCACTCACAGATGAAACTACGCCCGTACAAGTTAAAGATCCATCCTAGTAGCTGGCAAGGAGTAGACATGGTGAGCAGTGTTGTTGATTACATGCAAGGGATTCAACAACATGCATGCTATTGTGCATACACATGAAACCCAACCCATTCAGCACACTCACCAAGGTGAATATAAGAAGCAATTCAAACTAGAGTTGAACATGTACTTTAGCAAGTTGATGCACATGACCACCAGCATAGACTTGAAGATCAGCACAGACATAAATGCATCAGTGTGTTGGCAGTTCAGCCACACCCAAGAAGACCATGCACATGATAGTAGATGAGTTGGATGAAGGGGTCGAACCAATGCACCAGTTGCAATAGACCCAAGAGTTCTATTCAACACGATGTCACCAGGAGGTGCATGCACACCATCACGGACGACCAAGCTTGGCATCAGCTCACCACCTTCACCATCACAAGCATGTCAAAGATTTCATCTCATCACAGCGGACCGAGAGACAATGATGTCTTTCTTAGCTTGCTCAAGCCATGTTATCTCACATGAGTACATGTGCATTGTAATGTTGAGTCATGTCAAGTGTAAGTCAAGTGTCAATAGTTGGATGTAACAATCATAGAGTAGGTGAAGAGTCATGAGGATAGTTGAATTGTCACAAAGGGGAATGTCAAAGGTCACCCTACCCTTTGCTATAAATAGAACCTCATAACTCATTGTAAGGGCTTTTGGTCAGCCAACATTTTATTAAGACTATCTTGAAGAGAGCTTGGATAGTGTTGTAAAGCGCTTTGGCTTCTCCACTACACAAAGCTAGTATATCTTCTTGGAGGAGTAGATGGACGTGGTTGTAATGTTTCAATGATGGGGCTAGCAAGTTTACATGGATGTACTATACGATTGGAGCTTACACTTCTTTATATAATAAGAGGCAACACTTTTTCATGCATATGTTGTTATTGTAGTTGGACTGTTCCATTTGCCTTAATGATATATGTTATTTAACTTACCTATTTTTTTATGAACTGATTGATATGCAATTATATGAATCTTGTTGCAAATGTGTTGTTGCTTTAACCATCACTTTGGATTGTCAATAGCTCTGCTTTCCAGCTTGTGATGAACGTTCACTCATGTGTTCCCTTACCAGCTGAGTACTGATATAGGTTGTCAAGGGGCACACTCATCCAACCCCCTTTATCTTAGAACCTCTCATGCACCTTCCTTGACTCACTGCAGCAGTCAAACCCTTGCTATTTACAAAGTTATCTTACTTGCCTCTGTGCGACTTCATGGTCAAGGCATTACCTTACGACCCACTTCTAGGACTCCTACACCATACAGTTTGAGGTCTACTTGGGACTTCTTATCGGGGAGATCCCTTTAACATGTTGGCAGCACCAGTATCATCAACATTTCTAGCACTAGAAGGAGGGCTTGATGACAAGTTATGTCCTCTCATCTAGTTATGAACCTTTGCACATCTTTCATGGAGTCTTTCACTCTTCCTCCCTCCTGTTTTTCGAATTGTGAAGATGTCTCCTTCATGAGGGGAGCTTTTAAATATCTTTTCTACTTTCACATATGATGATGAAGGCAATGTGCATGGCCTAAGCACTTACATGACTTTCTTTACATGATTTATGAGGAAGATGAGGTTTTTGATGAATAGGCTAGTTTTCTGCTTGCATACACACTTCGCGAATCTCCATTTTGCTGGGTGCTCAATCTATCGGCTGACACTGTGCACTCTTTTGAGCACTTCTGTAATATTATTTAAGACATGTGTTATCATTTGATCCATGCCATCTTGACTGGAAACTATTACAACAATGGAGGGCTTCACATGAATCAATTATTCATTTTTTGCAGCACTTCTGTGACTTGTAGTTTCAAGCTTCAAGGAGGAAGATGAAATTTTCTTATCTATGGGATTGGTTTGAGTATTGCCTTAAGAAATCTGGTCATCCCAAGAGAAAGTTTTAGATCAAGCCTCGCTCAACATTCTTCATTGATGGAGCTACGGAATATCATGTGGATGCAGTCACTGGCTTGACTGATTTTCCGCTTCACTCTCATTCAACAGCTCCACCACTGCCTAGTGATGTTGAGGATCATGCTCGCACACATGTTCATCTTGTATACTCTCCCAACATCACTTCACTCAATTTCGGGCATATTTGGTTGTGATTCCTTTGAGTTCTCATATGCATTTTTGTCTACGACCTCCGTCTTCACACTCTGGTGTTTCTATGAATGATGTTGTGTTGTATTCGTCCATTCCAGACTCTTAACTTATTGTGAATGATGAGAAAACCATTGACATAGTTTTTGTTGCACAACCAACATGCACTGTCATTGATGAAGAGTATGAGTGGGAGCTTGAGCATCAACAATTAACAAAGGATGACTCCCTTCTGTCTGAGACCCCTCCGTTCTTTCCTAACATCTTTGGTAAACCTATCATCCATGATTTTGTATGTGTGTCATCATCCATGGATGCACCCATTGTTGATCACTCACAAGACTCATCGGATGTTGGTCCATCATTCAAAAATGGAGAGGATAAGTTATTCGTTGAAAATCCAACTGATCCTTCATCTGTCTTTTCTAGAGACACAGACGATGAGTTTGTTCACTTTTCATCTACCCCTCAGTTTGATTCGTCTGATCATAAGGATGCCAATGAATTCATTGATTTTTCTGATCATGGTAGTTGTGATCCATTTACTTCCATTTTTTATCACAATCATGAATCTATCGTATTTGATCTTATGAAGGCACCGCTTTATGATGATCTACTTGATGATGAAGTTGAGACACCCGAGATTGTCGAGGCACATCACCCTGAGCTGGTGGTTATCTCAGGCCCTCGCTCTCTTGGAGTTTGTCTCACTTCTAATCATGAAATTGTTCAATCACCCAAGGCTCCTCATTACTCATTTGTATGCATGTTTGGGTGTGGGATCCCCCAAGGAAATTTTTAAGGCTTAAAGCCCAAGTTTTGACTAAGTCTGATGTAACGATTCTATGATTCGTGGGTGTGGAGCGTGAAGCTGTAATTGAGTCATAGGGTTGTTCACCCTTACTTTTGTAATGTAATGTCAGCTTGAGAGCAGACCATGGGATTTTATAAATAGAGCAAGGCTCTAAGTGTAAAGAGACATAAAATAATCTAAGAGAAGATGAAGCATTGAGTCTAAGATGAAGTGTAAAGTCAAGTCTTTGGGTTGTAGAGTAGGAGAAGGCTCTGCAGCTGAGTGCACAAAGTTCTAGTAGTCCAGATCTGAGTGTGCAAACCCTTGCCGCTGAGTGCACAGGGCAAGTTGAGTCTGTAACCGATTGAAGTAGTAATAAAGAAAAGTTTTACACCATTTCTGTGTATATTTTTCCTATTTTGTGCATTGAATGTGTTGGGTATAAATTCCATTTATGTTGTTTATATGATGCATGAACTTATATGAATGTGTTTATAAAGTGAATATAAGTTAAATGATCTATTTACGTGAAGATAAATAACTATTATAAGAAGATAAGTAAGATCTGCAGTGTAACTTGGGGAAACAATGTAGATGATTGCTGTAGCAGTGCAAAAGCACCTCAACCCCTAGTTAGGGTTGTGCGAAGGCGAGTATAATAGAGCACGAAGGCCTTACAGGTCAGGATAGTGTGTGAAGTGACCTGCATGAAAGTATTCACATTTGGACTAAATTGACCCCTGATACATCTCAAGGGTGTGGAAACTTGGTTCTAGCATCCCCCATACTGCTTCCGGTGAGACCTTAGTCTGCACTGCATGGGCTGTTGCCGAAAGGGCTAGTAGTACAGGGATTTGTTTGGCTAAATAACTTTGAACCTAGGTTAGGCCCCATCAAGCCAAAAAATGGTTCTGTTGCCAAGATCAGAATATGCATAGAGATGTCTGATGTCGTATCATTGGAATCCAACTAAGAAGGAAATTGAACGTTGGTTAGACAGGAGAATTCACGAGTTCGCGGTGTAGGAGAATAGGAATCTGTGACTGAAAAAGAAGAGTGGTTATATTGCTACCTATACATAGAGATTATTTAAATTTTCTTTGCATATTTCCTTACTGAGTTGTACGAGTGGATCGCGAAGCTAGCAGATAGCCAAGGGAGGTGGAAACTTGACAATCCTATTGTCTGGACCCCAAAGTTGGTGCATAGATTGGAAGCATCGAAGGATAAAATTACATGTGTTGTTGATCACTGGCTTGATCATATTATAGGAGGATTCATTACTGAGTTCGTGGTAGATACTTCAGTCAACCATAGTGAGGCAGAGTGATGCTTTCTCAAAGTATCTCGAGGTAAGTACCTAAAATCTCTAAATACTTTGATTAAAATGTTATTTTTTGAAAAGATGGTTATGCAATTACTTTGATGTCTGGAGCTACATGAAGTGGAAAAACTTATAGAAACAAAGGAAGTAAGGGACCAGAGAATATCCCTTTGATTTCACCTCCACAAGGGGATGAGGAAGAGGTCATGAAGGTCTCTCCATGAAGTGCGATCAATTTGATAAGGTAGAGGATTGCGTGCATACCACCTCCACCCACACCACCACCATCTTCATCGCCTTCACCTCCATCTTCACTTGTACCACCTTTGCCAACACCATGAATCAATATGGAAAGCGCAATAAAGTTGTCTATGTTCAAGGGAGTAGGAAATGAAGATCTGGATGAGTTTTGGTTTGTGATAAGAGCTGTATGGGAAGCACAAAGAGTTATAGATGATAATATAGATAAAGTGACACTGGTCAGCGCTCTTTAAGATCACATGTTGACATGGTATATTAAGCATTCTAATGACAATCCGAATGCGGGGATCATGGATATCCAAATTTCACTAAATAGAGAATTTAGCAAGATGAAGTCAGAGGCGATGTCAATCATTGGATTCAAAGAGATCACAATGCTACTGGGTGAAACTCCTTGGGAGTTGGATCAGAGACTGAAGTGTATAATTCACGAAGCTAATATGACTTTGATGGATGGACAACACTGCAAATGGTTTGTAGCATCGCTAACACCGCATTTGAGGAACGCACTGTCACAACAAAGGTTAATGACTCAAGCATAAGCCTTGCAGATCACGATGAGGTTGCATGAAACCTCGATACAAGATCCTAACTTAGGAGTTCAGTAGATTCACGTGCAGTTGAAAAAATTATTCCTTGAGATGTAGAGTCTGAAAAGGACAGGATAGCTTGCGTGGAAGTGTGTGAAAAAATATGTTGAGTAAAATGCAAGGGTCAGGGTCATGACAAGGACCACTGCCCAGAATTCACAAGTTAACTCACGGGAGGAGGATCAATGTTGTTAAGACTAGAGGCACAAGTAGGACCTAGTGCAGTGCATGCTTTGTGGTGCGCAAATTTTCAAGTAGGAGGAAAGCATGCTACGAACAACTGCCATTTGTTATAGAAGTACACACGGAATTCACAACAGTTGTTCTGTAATTTTTGTAGATCAGTTGGAAATGATGTACACACATGTAGAATCTATGAGTTGATGATGGAAAGAACTCCCACCTACAAATTTCAGGCCAAATCCCCTTTGACTAGAACGCAGGAGTGGTGCAAACCGGATTTCAGGGGCACGGGTGAGGCCGAGGTGGAGGAGGACCTGGAAGAGGTTGTGGATAGTTGATACGTTACAATTGCGGAGGGCTAGGAAATTATGCTTGTGATTTTATGAATCTAAGGTGTCCATCATGTCTATATTGTAACTTATTTGATCATCAAATGGAATATTGTCCTACGTGGACAACTAGGATAAGGGACAAGGGAGCGCTACCACCTCCCTTGACTCAGAACCTATAGATGATGAGGTCTGAATCATGCAAGGAAGATCCAAATGTGAACATTATGCTCCGAAGTGGAATTACGATGGGAGATGATAAAGCCAAACAACCTGGAGATAGTACTTGGGTTCGCAAGGCTTCAATGAAAGAAACAGAGTTTGATTTGGAGCATGCTAAGGAAACCTTCATGGAAGCTAAGAAGAGCTTCGTTGATGCCTCCACTTCAGGAAGAAAAGATAGAACGGAGCTGGAAATGGACCCATCTATGCTTATAAGGTTCCTAGAAACATGCATGAAACTACTGTGCAACAATATAGCTGTAAAAGGATTGTAGAAACTCATTAACAGATGCATTGGGACCGCGCTAGGAGAACCACGCATAGTCAAGAAGATTGGAAAGCATGCGATGAGGATGGGAAGAGAAATGAGGTTAACCATGTAGATTGGAGAATATGAGATGGACCAGGTAATTCTAGATTTCGGATCGGATGTGAATGTTCTGCCGAGGTAGACTTGAGAGCCCATGGGAAGGCCTACGCTGCAATGGTTTCTTATCCAGTTGCAAATGGGTAACTAGCAAAATATAATACATATGGGGAGATTATAGAGAATCACCATGGATATTGAAGGAGTGAGTGCACTGGCAGACTTTGAAGTGATATAGATTGTTGATGACAATAATCCCCATCCTGCGCTCTTAGGAATTACTTGGGCCGCTGACATGAACAGGGTGATTAATTTGAGGAAGCGCAAGATGATTTTTTAGAAGAAGTATTTGCGCGAAATTATATTCTTGGACCCTATGGAAGGATCACACTACACCAAACTAGTGTGCGACTATGAAAGCGACGATGATTTGGACTGCATATACATGATATCCACGTGAGAGAAAGACTAGGCAAATCCCACCACAGATGGATGGATCTCATGGGAGTAGAAAGCTCCTGTACTTTAGATCCAAATGAGGAGATAGAGTAGTGGCAGAATTGGTTACACGAGGTAACCACTTTGAACTGTAATATGATGATAAGATTGTTGCACTGCGTATCAATAGAAGTGAAGGATTTCCCCACTTATCATGGATTAGGTGAGGCAGATGCTTTCTTAGACAGATTTGAAAGGGAGGTGCTAGAAAAACAATGTTTCTAGGCCTTGAATTGGGTATTATGCACTACGCTTGCGAAGTGGTGGGGTACGCACAAAGGAAACTTTGAGGACTGGCGTGAATATAGGAGAATGATATGCATGCATTTTTTGAAGCCTAAGATGTGATTAATAGAAAAATACAATGGGCAGGATAATCTGTGCACACATCTGACTAAGTGGACGCAGGCCTATGGGGAAAAGCCACAACCTGAGTGGGTGCATTTGTTCTGTCACACCTTGGATGTTATACCAATGAACTGGTATATAGAAATACAACTTCGCCATGGAACAAATGAATGGGATGTCCATCGCAAAGGGTTCATAATGACTTTCAACTTTGAGGATGGATGGGATAGTATTGATGAAGCGCTATAAGAAGTAAGAGTAGCCATGTTTAGGATGCCTTAGGAGTCAGTAGAGATGATTCAGCATGACTAGGCTTCTCAGCTAAGTTGCGTGTTGGAGTGTTATACTGTAACTGCTGAGGAAGAAGATGAAGATTCGAGGAACATTGATATTCCAAAGGCAGAAAGCCAGCATGAGGTTCAAGCACCATAGATCAAGAATGCTGAAATAACTGCACGAGTAAAGACTAAGCATGTAATATTGGTACAAAGGTGGAACCTACGTTTACGAATATTGGCAATTATTAGGACGTCGCTATAGTGGATAAGGTCGCTGAACTACTCTACGAGTATCAGGACTTATTCCCAACCAAGTTCATGGACTTAAAGGGAATAATCAAAGACTTAGGGGTAATGCGGATCATGTTAAAACCTGATGCAAAGCCAGTGAAGCAAATACCGTATCGCTTAAACCCAGAATACAAGGAGAAAGTTTGCATAGAATTAGATAATATGCTCACAATAGGCATTATCAAGCTTGTTGAGGAATCGATTAGGTAAGTCTGATGGTGGTATAAGAAAAGAAGTAGAAGGATGAAATAAGAATATGTGTGGATCTCAAAAAGTTGAATGATGTGTGTGTACATGATCCATTCCCAACCTCGTTCACAGATGAGGTGTTGGACAATTTAGGCGGTTATGAAGCATATTGTTTAATTGATGGGTTCTCAGGGTAACACCAGATCAGGATCACACTAGAGGATAGAAGCAAGACAAACTTTGCGAAGGAATGGAATTTCTTTCAGTACACTATCACATTGTTTGGCTTGAAGAACGTGCCGGCTATATTTTCATGTGTATTTATTGTGGCATTCAGGGAATATATTCATAAATTCTTGGAGGTCTATTTGGATGATTGGACTGTATTTGGGTTCGTTAGGAACCATGTAGTGAACCTGCGCTTGATGTTGGATACATGTCGAAGGCACCAAATCGCACTCAACCTTAAAAAATGTATGTTCCTTGTTCCTTTTGGGAACCTCTTGGGGCATGTGGTTTCTAAACAAGTGCTGATGGTAGACCCCACGAAAATTGCAGTGATCCTGAATTTGGAAGCACTACGTAGTGTGAAGCAGCTGTGCACTACCTTGGGATAAACGGGGTACTATAGAAATTTTACCAAGATTTACCCCTAGATCATTGCGCCAATGGAAAAGCTACTAAAGAAGGATGTCATGTTCTAGTGGGATGATTGACTATAAGAATAGCCTAGATATATTGAAGCAGAAAATGGTTATCGCGCCAATTCTTGTCTATTTGAACTGGAATAAATAATTTCATGTTCATGTTGATGCATCATGTGTAGCGCTGGGGGAAGTACTCACAAAAGAAGGTGGAGAAGTCTTGGACCACCCTATCACATTTACGAGTCATAGACTATCTAAAGTGGAAAAGAATTATTCCACCACTGAACATGAGGGACTGGCTATGGTGTACGTGCTCTAGAAGTATCAACACTATTTGCTAGGGGGACACTTCAAGATGTTTACAAATAATTCCATGTTGAAATACTTGGTAAATAAGCCTCTGTTGGGGGGGCGCATATGCAAGTGGCTTTTATTATCCAAGAATATGATTTTGAAGTTATTGTGAAGCCTGGATGACTAAACATGGGACCAGATCACTTATCACTCATTGAGATAGGAGAGGAACGTACTAGTCTAGAGGAAGGATTACCTGACGCACAACACTTTGTTGTGCATGTAGCGGATGGAAACTTTGAAGATATAATCCACTTTCTCACGATTGGAACTACACCAAAAGAGTACTCTATCTAGCACAAGAAGGAACTAGTGGTGTGCGTGGTAGATTTTTCTATCATTGTGGGGCACCTTATAAGATGCGCAATTATGAGATACTGCAAAGGTGTACCTAAATTTTAACGAAGCCATATCCTCACGGACATGCATGGGGGCACTGCTGGAGGATGCTATACAAGGAGACCGACCATGTAAAAGATCCTCCGCATAGGGTTGTGGTGCCTAACCCTTCATCGGGATTCAAAAGTACATTGCAAGGCCTATGATGTATGTCAAAGAATAGGTAAACCATCGTGGAGGGATGAGATGCCTTTGAATCCACGAATGACACTGCAACCCTTTGAAAAGTGGGCAATTGACTTCTTAGGACCTATCAAATCTCAAGGAAAAATGGATGTGAGATATATTATCATTGCGACAGAGTACTTAACTTGTTGGGCAAAAGTGTAGTTGGTAAAAGGTTGCATGGCTTCCATGGCTGTGAAGTTTTTGCTTGAACATGTATTGACATCATTTGGATCTCCAAAGATCTTGATGAGTGATTGCATTACACATTTCCTGAATGAAACGATCAATGCGCTAACATAAGAATTTTAGGTGTATCATCAGAAAAGAACACTGTATCACCCACAAGACATTGGGAAAGTAGAAGCATTTAACAAAATATTGGAGACTGCGTTGACCAAAGTATGCAATGTGTAGCGAAGTGATTAGGACTTATGGGTACCTATAGTATTATGGGCTTATAGGATGAATGCAAGAAACTGATGAGATAAACAAATTTTCAGATGGTCTATGGAGTGGAAGTTGTAATGTCTATGGAATACATCCTACCTAGTCTACAGATAGCAATGTTGATGGGTATGACAGATCACAAAGCCCTGGAGGAGAGGCTCGCACAGTTGGAGGAACTCAAAGAAGAATGGTTTTTGGCTGGATTCCATTAGAAGGTACAAAAGAAGCACGAAAAGGCCAGACATGATCAACATATTAAGTTGTGCACCTTCAAGGTGAATGATTTTGTGTTACTGTATGATAGTAAGTTCGATAAACTCCCAGGAAAATTCAAAATGCGTTGGCTAGGACTGTATGTTATTAAGGAGGTCACAGATGGAGGCGTAGTACAGTTGGTAAAGATAAATGGAGAACCTTTCCCAGGAAAAGTGAATGGTAGTCAGTTGAAGCCATACACGAGTGGCTCGACTATTTGACTAGCTGACAAAAGCACAGTCTTAGCACTCCAGGCAGCTGAAAGGGCGCACGGGACTATAAACAGATGGAGGGAAGGCTAGAGTATTTTAGATACCACAGTCTCTGAACAACATGTCCAAGAGATACAACAGGAAATCACTCAGTGTGTTGCTGACCTTGCAGCAGTTCAAGTAGAGTTGGGAGGTCTCTACACGAAGATCTCTGCACCAATAGAGTTACTCGAGGGCGAGTCATGATGTTTGTGTTGGGAGACTATTTGGCACAGGATCCCCCAAGGCAAGTTTTGGGACCTAAAGCCCAAGTTTTGACTAAGTCGGATGTAAAGACTCTGCGATTTGTGGACGTGGAGCATGAAGTTGTAATTGAGTCATAGGTTTGTCCGTCCTTACTTTTGTAATGTAATTTCAGCTTGAGATCTCTACACATGGTCCACAGGCCATGGGATTGTATAAATAGAGCGTGGTTGTAAGTGTAAAGAGACATCAAAGAATCTAAGAGAAGATGAAGCATTGGGTCTAAGTTGAAGTCTAAAATCGAGTCTTTGGGTTGTAGAGTAGGAGAAGGCTCTGCAGCTGAGTGCACAAAGGCCTAGTAGTCTGAAGCTAAGTGCGCAAACCCATGCAGCCGAGTGCGCAGGGTGGGTTGAGTATGTAACCAATTGAAGTAGTAATAAAGAGAATTTTTGCATCATTTCTGTGTATCTTTTTCCTATTTTGTGCATTAAATGTATTGGGTATAAATTTCATTTCTATTGTTTATATGATGCACGAAATTATATGAATGTGTTGATAAAGTGAATATAAGGTAAAGTATCTGTTTACATGAAGATAACTAATTGTTATTAGAAGATAAGTAATATCTTTGGTGTAAGTTGGGGAAATAGCACAGATCATTGTTTTATGTTATCGAGAAATCTAGTGTCTATGTAGAGCTGCTAGTCCCACTAAGACGGGCAGCTATCTTAGAAACAAACAGATTAAAGTTACTTTCGTTTTCCTTTACGAGAAGTAGATAGGAGAGGAGAAAAGAATACCAACCTCAATCTTTCACTTAGTTCTCTGCTTGTTCCTTCTCCTCTTTGATAGATCTTTGTCGCTGCTCCCTTGACCACTCTGTTTCAAAGAGTACCTGTAAAGTCAAAGCAACATAATACCTTCAAAGAGCAAAGATCTACAATCATAAACAATATAGGACCAGATATATATTGACCACACATATGCATATATTAGCAAACATACAAGAATGTGGAGGAAAACTTGAATAGCTTTATTGATATAGAGATTAGAAGAGAGGATTACAACCCATTGATCTAACCCGGCATCATCCTCCCAGCATGAAAGCCCTTCTTCAGCTCATGAAAAGCTTAGATCACCCAACACTATGATATTCCACCAAGAAACCAACAACACTTCCTTACAAGATACAAGATTCCAGCCTTTGGATCTTTGGGATGAGGGATCCATATATAGATGATTACAGGGGGATGAGTCAACTTCTAGGATTTTTTATTAGTGTCCTCTCTCTGATAGTTCTTTATTCCACTTGGAGATTGATGATCTCTTACTCATCCCTAGGTGAATCCAGAGAGGCAAGTGTCACAGGAGAAGTTTCTGGAAGATTCCATGATCATCCACCTTGCAAACTATCTTTTCCATTTGTCTACTCTCACCCATCGCACCCTACAGAAGGGCTTTTCAGTATGCATCGCACTTTTTGCACTGAGAAGGTGAGATGCATCGCACCCTCTGCACTGAGCAGTCTGTATGGTCCAGTTTTGACCAGTTCTCAGCAATTTTCTGTGGAGAACTTCTGGGAGATGATGTAATCAATTGACCTTGTTCCTTTAAGGTATGAATCAACAATTTTAGGGAATCATAAGACCTTGCTTTATGGACATGTGATTGGGGTTGCAGTGCCCAAATATGTCTATAATAGTTGCCCCCTAAAGCATGAGGTCGTAGATCTTTGATGTTGGGTGAAATGCTTTATCATGAGGATCCGAGGTTTTCAAACTAGAAGGTGACCTGTAATGAAATACAATACAATACATTATCTTCATAACATTTTCATGATCTAGCCAAGGCGGGCATTCCCATGCTCAGCTTTATAAATTCATTTTCATGTACATAGGATAGACAACCATCTGCGTGGCAGACTGATGATTCTAATAGAGCCATCATCCTTTGATTTGGATGATCATCTGTGCAGCAATGATGTACATTTGATGTCTTTATTTTCCTGAATATATCATAGCCCAGATGGATGAAACTAGATCTAGGGTCTTCATACTTGTCCAATCTTCACCCGTAGTACAAGTCTATCCATGTGAAAAATGTTCTTGAGTCGAACATGGAAAGACATCGCCTAATTACCAGCCAATGCCATAAGATGTTAACAGGCGCGAGAGGAATCACCGATAATGATGATGACCCTCAAGGTACTACAGTATAATTTGCATGGTGTGAAAATGGGACTTGGTGTCAAACAACACGCAAAGTCTTTCAGTCGAAGGCCATTGATGTAAACCTATTTCCCAAAGTGAGAAACTTGCCATTGAGGCATGCAAGCTTCAAAGTACTGAAAGGGTTGTTCCTAGGTCGACTTCTTGGAATGAGCTGTCATCGACAAGAAGTGACCCGTCATAGGAGGGCCTTAATGAATCCCACATCTACGACATGGAATGGAGCAAATGATTATGTGGAGGTGAAAACGATCTGATGATACAGGGTTTAGGGTGGCGGTCATGAAAGGATGAAGCGTGAAGGTATTGCAGCGGGCGAGACACAAGCTGGGTTGGTGAATTCTCTGATTGACTTCTCTTGAAGATATCAATGACACTGAAATGGATTGGTAGCATTAACCCCAAATATGGATGGTACAATGGACCAATGGTAGTATGACCGGTGAACGGAATAACCTAACCCGACTCAATCATGGTGATGGAGTGAAAGTGTCATGTTCAAGAGAAACTCGCTACCAATAAAGTTTCTTCAAGTTTTTTTCCCAATTTTCCCAAGTCATTACTGACCAGTACCTCTTTATTTTTATCAAGCTTGAGGAGGATAAAATATTCTTGTTCTATAATTTTCCCTTCGGGAAAACCCATCGCTATGTTTTAATGAGCCTAGCGACAGTGAAACTCGTTCTTGTCCCTATGGACATGTTTATCGCTATTGGTTTTAACGAGTTTAACGACAAAGACAACTTGGTCCTTTTTCAATTTTAGAGAGTCTGAAAAGGGATGGAAAGGAAAATCCAGTAATCCTTTTACGTCATATAATCCCTTAAGTCTGAAAAAGTATAAAATAATACGAAAGGGATGAATTTTTGATAGTTTTAACGAGCTGAACAAAACAAGCACTCAATATTTTTGTGTAATAATCTCTCAGGTCCAAAAAGATTAAAATCTAGAGGAGGGATAGCACTTCTAGTAGCTTTAATGAGTTGGAGAGGCCAATTTCTTGGCAATATTTTCATATTTTATGAGTCATTTCATATTTTATGAGTCAGACGAAAAGAGCTTAAAGGAGACTCGTTTTTCAGGAACGAGTGATATTTTCGGGTAGCTGCTAATTCTAGGTAAGGTTTGGAATTTTCCAATCATGGCAGTGTTTCAAGGATGGCTAACAGAATCACTCGTCGCAGCTATTCCTCAAAAGGGTAAACAATCAAATGGAGGTGTATGATCAGCTAAAGACAGAGTGGAGGTGGTGGTAAGAACACGACTAGGGTTCAAAAAGCTGATGATAATGCATTCACAATGGTTATTTAGTGAAGGTTGGTTCATTTTCTAATGAGCTTGAACCCTGGGGGAACATTTTCTCTTTGCTTAGGTTTAATTTTTAACGAGCTTAAACTTCGCATAAAAACTACTTGTTCTAGTCGTATAATAAGGATGTCTCAACGATAGGTTCAATTTTTAAGGAGCTTGCACCATTCGAAACTTTTCTCCAATCCCTTTCGCATGCAAGCTATGAACGACCAACTACTATCCTAGGGGTTAATTAACTACTAAGGTTAGGTAGGAAAACTCTTCCTTTACTTTGTTGGTGCCATTTGGTCCATGCAAAGGTGAACAGTCGATCCGACCAATCACCTAACTTATGCAGTTGAAGTCAGCAAAACTATGGGGTTAGCATTACGCTGGTTTCTTTTCACTTGCGCACAAAAGGGTTTGCATGCCCCCAGGTATAGCGAAGTAGAGTTTCCAGGTTACCCTTCAATTTGCAGACAAAACATTTGATTTGTCGAGAAAGGCCTACATTATGATGGAGGTATCTTATTCCAGTCTAATCCCATTTCCCTAAATGGACGGGTGTGTCAGACTAGTCATATATCCTTCGCGGAAACCTACCCTATACCTAAAGTTTCCCTACTGAAGCAAACCAGGGTGCATGCCCCTTGGGTTTCAGTCATGGCCACCGAACTACTTGTGTTCTTCAAGTGGACGGACTGGAGATTGATGAGACATTCCTTACGCAAAAAGACTAGTTAGGGATGGTATTTAACTATTAGCTATGTGTGAGATGGGGAATGAAAGCTTGTTTATGAGCTGGACCACTCGGCCTTCATGCAGAAAACACATTACTCAAAAGAGTGAGGAGACAATGGATCCCATGCTATAAATATAGTCACGCCCAAGGAGTAGATTATAATCTAAAGGTCCTTGGACTACCGTTACATTCAGATACACAGTTTTCCCTCTCAAAGTTATAGGCAAACTTGGAAGGATCCCTAACGATCGACTGGTTCCTTTATGAAGCCTGTTAGATTTCGCATCTCAGGCAGAAGCGATGGTGAACCAAGTGCTTTCCAAGTAGTTGAGGAAAGGATACTCAAAGAATCCCCTACACCTATGATGGTACCGACCATGACCATTCTGTAAGATTGCACAATGATTAGGAATGGTACATTAGACGGTAAACGGGGTCTGCCTAGTAGATTCCAATCAAAGGAAATGACTAGGTTGCTCGGAGGTGGGACCGAATAAATGGCCGAATATGACCTTAACGAACTTCCTTCATGTGGTAAAGGAATGGGTAGATTTCCCCCATGTTCATCGGAGTATGTGTTTATGAAAAGAATTTGAATAGTTTCATTCTCATTCTCTTCGATGACTATATCATCTTAAGATGGACCTTCTGAAGACAGGACTGGGTCAATTGTCGCTTCAACCTTTTGAATTTCGTCTAGTGTGGATTCAGAGGGTTTATCTTCAATGGTAGATGCTTCGACCAACCACAGAGTCATGTCAGTCAGATTTTCAACTAGCGATGGACTCAGCGAGAGTTTCTTGTACCCAGGAGGAAGACGTAGCGGTGAAGCAGGACGGTTATCCAAGACCCTTTTAGCTTCATCTAGGAAGGGATAATGGTGGACGACATGATTACCTTCACACAGTTTGCAAGGAAATCTACATTTTCCTTTCTATCCAGAGACTTCTTTTTCACTAGTTGATAGTGTACTCTCAACATGATCGTCAGAGGTTGATGACACCGGATTGTGCAAATGATGGGACCAGTCCCTTAAGATCCGAGGGATGCAAGGACAATCTCGATGATAGTGGTCCCCTTTGCAAATGACACATGGAGATTTCGGTTTGGATGGTGCAGCATGTGGATTTTCACTAGATGATGCATGATTGTCTTTTTTTGCCTTTGGATCCTTCTTTTTCTTCTCCTTCTCGTTCCCTTCTTCTTCTTAGTTACTTGTTCTTTAGCTTTACCAGTTGTACCAAGCAAAGAGGAAGGAGGGGAGGGAGAAACAAGTGAAGTAGAAGGTTGTGGGGTAACTCTAGTATCATCTAGTTTCTGATTTGATTGCTCAGGAATCGTGGCGGTTTGAACGACAGAGGTCGAGAAGAGCCATATTGGCAAGCCAATTGTCAGTCATGGGAGGGACAATGTGGCCATATTAGGTGCACCAACATCTCTCCAAGAAGAGAAAGGACTAGGATTTCCCCCAAGGGGAAATCCTTGGTTGGTGGACTCCATTTCTCTCAACCTGAGACCAACGAGGGAACAATGACGTTATTCCGATTAAAATAAATTTTAGATGCTTTGACACAACTTTCTTTTTCAATTTTTAAGAGTCGAGAAAAAGCTAA
>APFE031307823.1:133821-205411 GCA_000404065.3 Pinus taeda | reverse complement strand
CACTATGATGTTCCACCAGGAAACCAACAACACTTCCTTACAAGATGCAAAATTCCAGCCTCTAGATCTCTGGGATGAAGGATCCATATATATAGATGATTGCAAGGGGGTGAGTCAGCTTCTGGGATTTTGATTAGTGTCTTCTCTCTGATAGTTCTTGATTTCACTTGGAGATTGATGATCTCTTACTCATCCCTGGGCGAATTCAGAGAGGCAAGTGTCACGGGAGAAGTTTCTGGAAGATTCCATGATCATCCACCTTGCAAACTGTCTCTGCCATTTGTCTACTCTCGCCCATCGCACCCTACAAAAGGGCTTTTTAGTATGCATCACACTTTTTGCACTGAGCAGGTGAGATGCATCGCACCCTCTGCACTGAGCAGTCTATATGGTCTAGTTTTGACCAGTTCTGAGCAGTTTTCTGTGGACAACTTCTGGGAGATGATGTAATCAACTGACCTTGTTCTTTAGGGTATGAAACAACACTTTTAGGGACTCAGAAGCCCTTGGTTTATGGACATATGTGATTGGGGTTGCAATGCCTAAATATGTCTATAACACTTTAGTAGCACGAAAACACCTCAGCCCCTAGTTATGGTTGAAAGGAAGCGAGTATAATAGAGAACGAATGCCTTGTAGGTCAGGATAGTGTGCGAAGTGACTTATGTGAAGGTATTCATAGTTGTACTAAATTGAACCCTTAGACATCTCAATGGTGCAGAAATTTGGTTCCAAATTCCCCCATATTGCTTCGGGTGAGAGCTCAGTCCGCTCTTCACGGGCCATTGCCAAAAGGGCCAGTAGTACAGGGGTTTATTTGGCTAAATAACCTGGGTCAGGCCCCATCAAGGCAACAATGCATTGAATATCCATCTCACACATAGATCACACTTCATCCACATGAACTCCACGATCCCATTGCTCATGCATTGGAGGAGCCTTACATTTCAATCACTCATTCGTGACACAAG
Source organism: Pinus taeda (assembly GCA_000404065.3). Classification (NCBI taxonomy): domain Eukaryota; kingdom Viridiplantae; phylum Streptophyta; class Pinopsida; order Pinales; family Pinaceae; genus Pinus; species Pinus taeda. The sequence goes on along the minus strand of APFE031307823.1, from coordinate 204,440 downwards.
TTATCTTTGTTTCTTTCGTTTTCTTGCATGTCACAATCAAGAGTGTGCTAATGCTTCAAAGTTGCACATAATGTCACACAACACCACGATAACTCCATGGACTACCCATCATGCACTTGCACTCACTTAGGTCATGTGCGCACTATCAGACATGAAGTGTGGTTGTATTCGTTTTTATTTATTTCTTGTTCGCTGGTTCGCAGAATTGGGTTAGTCGTGGACCAAGCCTTCACCAACATGGGTTAACCAATGTATCGGTGGTTGCATTGGAAATATCACTTCACATGATTAGACCGATACACTGTTAGTGTAGGAGTATGAGTAGTGTTTGATTTCAGTTGTTTTCTTGCATGCTTGTTTGGTTACATGCTTTGTTTGCTGGTTTGTTTGCTTTCTTTTTTTCTTACTTGATTTTCTTACTTGATTTTCTTTCATTTTTTATTTTTCTCTTGCTTTGATTTGTTGTTTGTGAGTTTGTTTGTTTCGTATAGTTTGCTTGTTTTATTCATAGGGTGGCTTTGCATGAAACCATGTATGACTCTTGAAGTGAGCTGGGTAAATTACAAGAGGGCTTGTAAAAATATCACTACTTGGTTACCTTTCATCTTTCCTTTGTATGATGAGTTTCTTACTTTTAGTCCATAATACATTGAAGGAAAATATGTCATGTTCAAAGTGAACCTTGGTGAAAACACAACGCTTGTGTGCCAACTAGTGTCACCTTCTCTAGTCAGTTGTTTTTGGGTTAGCCCTTTTCAGCTTAGTCAAGTAGAGTAAGATGAGGGGGAAAACCTTTACAGGCACATTGGAGATACAATAAACTACTTCTCTCAGAACAACCTCTTCTTCTCTCAATAAGTCGGGATCCCTCTTTTTTCCTTTGAAATGAATAAGTTCTATGCACAGTTGAAAATAAATAAATGAAAAAAGTGAAAAAAGTTTAAAAAAAATTGAAAATGAATAAGGCGAAAGAAGGGAAAGGCTTCCTATGCAGAGAGGTGATGTAAGTAACTCCGTTAGAGTAATGACTAGGCTCGCTGGCAGTAGAGCCATGCTTGTGTTCCTATGTGACTCTGTCGAGGTAATGTCCAGGCCTGCTAGTAGCAAAGCAACAACAGAGATGAAACTAAGACTCTAACGACTATACTGCTTGCGCACCAATATACCCCTCAACCCCAATCGAAAAAACTGTGTTGCCTTGGCTTGGAATGTATGTCAATTGACCAAGATCTTGGAAGATGCTACATCTTACAATCAAGCTGGTGTGAATCCAAGAGGAGATTAGAAATAAACAATAATTTTGGAGATGATAGACTTGCTTTTCATGAACAAGGTCCATTCACAGAGCTAGAGTTTTACTAGTGTTTTCCCAAGTGTTGTAGAGGCTGCAACCACCCTCCAAAATTTTTCCTAAGCCTCATTTTGGCACCTTCCTTCCAACCTTCACAACAACTTACTTTGGTTCGTCAAGTTCACAAGATTTAGTGTTTTTCTTGCACAAAGGTAGCCTGTTGATCACAACTTGATGTATCCCTCTCATAGGTTGTTCACCTAAACTTGGTCCAGATCCAGGCTAAGAAGCTTCCCCAAGAAAATTACACATTTCTAGATGGAGACTAGCCATCCCTCCAAAAATTGCGCAATTCTACTAGTCAACACTCCTAGCAGGAACTGTACGATTTTCCCCAGCAGGGCTGCTCAGCCCATAATTTATGCAAATATGGGAAACAGTCAGCTGCTTTACCCAAAAATTATGCAAATCTCCTCGATAGTTAGCCCAACTCCCAACTAGAAATGTGCATTTCCTTCAAGCAGTCAAATAGCCTCTTACATGTGCATTTGAGTTGACTGCTTCCCCCCTGGACTGAGCAAAATAGACTTGCATGCATGGGCTACTTCTCCCAAGGTAGCATGAAAAGGTATCCCTTGTTTCAGGGATCTATGTTTAGCAGTTGGAGGTTACATGGAAGGATCACTTTAAAAACCTTCCACCATGTGCTGCTTTCCTTATATTTGTGGCATGCGCATCACAACCCCGATGTTGTTAAAACTCATCAATCGGATGTTGTAGAGCTCATTCCTCACATCAACCTTGTAGCTTTGACATCCCACATCATATATAGGCATATTCAGCACATTAAGATCAACTGCTTTAGGGTAAGCCCGCTTCCCATGCCTTGTGTTGCATTTCTGTCACTTTTTGTGTTTTTACTTGTATCAATATTGTTTATTTGATTTATTTAAATTTCTGTTGTTGTTTACATGCATATTAGCTTTTTCTAGCAGCGTTTCAGTTTTTGTTAACATCTCACTGTTTTCGCATGCATGAAACTATTTTCCATGAACATTCGTCGATTTGACGACTCACCTCACCCACATTCATGTTGTTCCATTTTCTAAATCTATCATTCATCATTTTCATGCATGATCATTCACTTATGCTTACACTCAGTATTAGCATGCATTCATTGTCCTATTTTCTTTCAGTTGCCCATTGGCTAGTCAAGCCAACCTTGGCCTAGACTTTGCCTTCACCAAGGCTGCATTGCACAATCTAGGGAAGGAAGCTCTACCTTGCTCTCCAAGAAATGTGCATTTTTTCCTAGCAATGGCCTCGAGGATTGTTTTGCACATTTTTGGAGGAAAGTGACTTCTTGGCCTAGGAAATTACGCAAATCAGTCCTTGGGCTTGTAGTCCTTCCCAGCTGGAATTGCGCATTGCATAATCCAAGCAGCCAACAGCTAGACCAAATTTTGCATTGTACAATTCCAGTAGCTAGTCAGCCTCCTAGCAGCCCAAACTATGCCTTCTGTAGTCTTGGTAGTGAGTCTCTCGACCTCCTGGCCAAAATTGTAGAACCTTCATGATCAGTCACACATGTATGTTACAAGTCAGTTCTCAAGTTCATTTTGGTTTTCGACTGACAGATTACTTGCCATGAGTGTTTCCATGTCTCCAGGTACTGCAAGTGTTCATCTACCTCTCAGTAGTGCAAGTAAAATGGTTTCCAGAGGGCAGAGTTGAAGACATCATTCAGAGCACACCTAGAGATGTAGTCGATCAAATGTCTATGAGCTTGCCTGCTCACGAAGATACCAGGTTGTTTGTTACATAGGGACATGAAGATATGACAAGAGAAGTATCAAAACAAGAAGCATCATGAAAATTAGATGATGGCAGCATACCAAATGCAGTGAATGCAATGAATGCAGTGAACACAATGAATGCAACGAACGCAGTGAATGAAATGAATGCAAGAGGAAGGTTGTTTACAACACAGGGGTGAAATAAAGTTGTAAGCTCAAGATGATGAAGGAAGCTTTGGAGACTTAGGCTATGAGGTGAAGGTCCTACATGATGATCATGCGAAGATAGGGAATGGAACAAAGAAGGAGTTGCATGTGCTGAACCAGCAAGTCAAGGAAGAACATGAAGCGGCATAGATAGATAAGTGAATTGCAACAGGAATAGGAACAACAGTGGGCACAACATGCACTCATAAATGAAACTGCGCCCATACAGGTTAAAGATCCATACCAACAATTGGCAAGGAGTAGACATGGTGAGCAGTGTTGTTGATTACATGCAAGGGACTCAACGACATGCATGCTATTGTGCACACACATGCAACCCAACCCATTCAGCACACTCACTAAGGCAGAGACAAGAAGCAAGTCAAATTGGAACTGAACATATACTTTAGAAAGTTCATGCTCATTACCACCATCACAAACTAGAACATCAACATGGACACTATGCATCAATATGTTTCTAGTTTAGCTGCACCTAAGTATACCATGCACATGATAGCAGATGAGTTGGATGAAGGGGGTGAACCAATGCACCAGTTCTAATGGAGGCAAAAGATCGCTTCAGAAAGATATCACCATGAGGTGCATGCACACCATAATGGATGACCAAGCTTGGCATCATCTCACCACATTCACTATCACAAGCATGTCAAAGAGTTGGTCTGATCACAATGGACCGAGTGTTAGTGATGTCAGGCTTGGCTTGCTGAAGCCATGTTGTCTCACATGAGTACATGTGCATTGCAACGTTTAGTCATGTCAAGTGTAATTCAAGTGTCAATAGTTGGATGTAACAGTCATAGAGTAGGTGAAGAGTCATGAGGGTAGTTGAACTATCACAAAGGGGAATGTCAAGGATCACCCCACCCTTTGCTATAAATAGTCACTCATAACTCATTATAGGGGCTTTTGGTCAGCCAAGCTTCTGTTAATACTGTCTTGAAGAAATATTGGACAATATTGTAACGCGCCTTCACCTCTCCACTGCATGAAGCTAGTACATCTCTTTGGAGGAGTAGGCAGATGTGGTTGTAACATTTCATTGATGGGGATAGTAGGTTTACATGGATGTATTATATGATTGGAACTTACACTTCTTTATATAATAAGAGCCAACATATTTTCATGCATATATTGTTATTGTAGTTGGAATGTTCCAATTGCCTTAATGATATATGTTGTTTAACTTATGTATTTGTTTATGAACTGATTCGTATACAATTATATGAATCTTGTTGCAAATGTGATGTTGTTTTAACTATCACTTTGGATTGTAGATTGCTATGATTTCTAGCTTGTGATGCATCTTCGCTCGTGTGTTCCCTTCCCAACTGAGTATTGATACAGGTTTTCAAGGGGCACACTCATCCCACCCTCTTTTTGTTAGAACCTCTCATGCACCTTGCTTGACTCACTACAGCGGTCAAACCCTTGCTACTAACAGAGTTATCTTACTTGCCTCTTTTCAACATCGTAGTCAAGGCATTACCTTACAACCCACTGTTGGGACTCCTACACCAAACAGTCTGAGGTCTAATTGGAACTTCTTACCGAGCGTATCCCCTTGACATGTTGGCAAGTCCAACACCATAAACATGTGGATCTCTGAATGATAGAACACATGGCATAGTAACCCCTGAACTAGACTATGGGTTGCGGTAAAGCTGGATTTTGTGTTGCCTTGGTGGGACTAGGAATCCTTACCAGTGAATGGTGAGATATACAATAAACCGAAGAGGTGTTTTCCATTTATTAGACTTAGAAATACTTGTTGGTGAATGGAGGGATATATGGTAAAGCCTAGAGGGTAGTGTCTCGATGTAGGGCCTAGTGATCCCTATATTAGACTATGGATTGTAGTAAATCTTGAGAGACTAGGAGATAAGAAAATTCCTTATGGTGTAGGTGGATAAATCCAATGGAATCAATGCTTGTTTGGCCTATTGATCGTGTGAGATCATGGTAAAGCCTATTATTACATGTTTATTATGTTGGCCTAGTGATCTGGGATGGATTATGGTAAAGCGTGGTATTTATTGATGAGGGTGAGGTGGTTTAGCCTCGTGATTCCCTTATTGGCTCTTTTGGTTTGAGTCCCACATTGATGCTTGGAATATGGCACGAGGGTGAAGGGATGAAGAAATATTTGGCTCAGCAATTCTATGGTCGGGCAGAACATGTTAGTCGCATCCTAGGTTTGGATTTTTTATCATCAATATAAGGTTATTTCTCCTTGTAATTCTATGAGTATTATACTAGTTTATTTGTGGATCATATGGATATGGTTTCCTTGGTATTTATGTCACCATTATGCTAGTAATGTATATGTTTTATGATAGTGTCTATGTATGAATCTCATCATGTTATTACTTGTAAATGAATGAACAATGTATCTATGACCTAATAAATGATAATGCAATAAATGATATAAGAGAATAATGTTTCATAGTGATTTTCAAATAAGTATGATGCCCCTATGCTTGAATATGTTGTTTACATGAGTAGATTACATATTTGTGATATGTTCGATGAAATTCTTGTCATGGTTAGTAGGGGTCCGATTAAGAGCTTGTTCAAGTATTTGCATTTTCATCATTGTTTCCTTATTATCTTTCTATTCGGAAGGTATCATTCAATTCTTGGCAGTGACCTAGGCACTGGGCCTAGAAAAGTGGCTCAAATCTTAGGGATGTTTGCACAACAATGAGAAAAATAGTCTTTGGACAATGCCATGCCTTGTAATGAAATATTCTAGAGCCTGCAGAAGCAAAGTAGTCTAAAACCTCAGTGGGACCTAAGGGCTGGTTACCAGAAAGGTTGGGATGGTTCTTAGTAGTCCTGTAGCTGATATGGAAGGTATGTATGTTTTGTTTCCATCGATTCCACTTCTTTAAGGTCACATAGGAGGTTGAATCCAATCATAGCATCTTCTCGTCACATGTTTACCCTGGTTGGTCGGTTACCTGCGTAGATGTGGGAGGAGGGTGTTACAAATTGGTATCAGAGCATGGTTCACCCCTCAGACCCAATGGGAATGTGTTGGTCATGCATTCATGTTGTTTGCACATGTGTTAATCATTCTTGTGATCTATGTGATTGTTGAATATGCATGGTGCTAGTCATGGTTATAGTGATGTCACCATGCAAAAGAGAATGTTTTTTTCGTAAAGTGTGTCATCATGATTGTATGATTTTATACATATTTTTTATGCTTCCATACTGTCAACATATGTTGGTATGGTTGTGTTTTCAAGCATGAGGTCATGGTATGTGTAGTTGATATGGTCGTGCATTAATGACCATACTATAGCTAGAAGGATGTTTATGTGTTGATACACTTAATTGCTATATGTTTATATGTTGTTATGATTATGTGATACATGTATCAGATTGATTGGTTGATCTTGCAGATGATATATCCTCTGCAAATTTTGTTAAGGTACGCCAATTTATTGTAAATTGGTCTAGCTAACATAGTATGCCTTGCAGAAAAGAGATCAAAATAACTAGCAAGATGGTAGACTACAAAGATTCTCCCTATGAATCAGATGAGCAACATGGTGTTGGACACTCTTCTGATTTGGTATACGCATTGAGAATATTGAAGCAATAAATAAGGAGTAGTAATGCAAACAATGACAAAATCATGTAGCCATAAGAGAAACAAGCAGAGGTTAATGATATACTCCTTGAAAGTTTTCCAGAACTACACTGATAAGATCCACTTCAGATCAATCATGGATAAGAGGATAAAACTAATGGGGCATATGGTAGTAGGTCTCATGGTGGTCACATTTAAGATAGAGCTAATGCTATTAGAGATGTAAGGTTGTTGGATACTTTGGATGGGAGAGGTGATGGATACACATACTATTCTAGTTATGGTTCAGACAGGCATCATGATCATCATCGTTATCATCCTTACAAGAGGAGTGATAGGGGATACTTTCTAGATGAGTTTAAGAAAGAAAAGACACATAATTTTGATGGAGACTTGAAGAAACCAAAATATGCATAGGATTGGGTACATGGGATGGACAAGTTCTCTAAGTAGCATGAGTACACAAAAAGCATGAACGTTGGAATTGCTATCTTCAACTTGAAAGGTAAAGAAGATATATGGTGAGAAGATGTGAAGTGGTTCAAAGACATTGGCACAAAGGATTTGATTAGGCATGAGTTCAAGAGGCTTTTGAGGAAGAAGTATTTGTCAGAAAGGTATTATGATAGTAAGGCCAAATAATTCTATGAGCTAAATATGGGGTTAATGACTGATGAAGAGTACACAACTAAGTTCCAGGAGCTATTGAGGTATGTCCCATATCTTAAAGATGATAAGGCTAAATTTCAATGATTCGTCAATGGATTTCCATTAGCATTCAGAGATTGGATTGAGTATGATGAGGCTCGGTCACTTGAGGAAGTTATTGGGAAATTGAAGAATTTCTATGAACAATCAAAGTGTAAGAATGGATCTCAGCAAAGATGGAAAGGAAAAGACAAACGTAAATGTAAATGGCATGCGAAAGGAGCAAGGCCTTAAAATGTGTATGAGAAAGAAAACATGGCAACAGAAAAGAGGTTCAATGTGGCTAGATAGGGACATGGGTCACAACAACAGCATAAAGGTGAGGGTACTAGTCAGTTGGAGTGTTGGACATTCGACAAGGAGCACCTTAAGGGAGATTTTCCACAAAATCAGGGTGGTAGGCATTAGATATATAGTGCATAGGAGGCACATACTATTGGGGATGTTGGTCAGAGTGTTCCTTGTATTTATGCAGCATTGGATAAGAAGAAGGTAGATCATCAACCATCTATCATTGAGATGGATGGTAAGATTTGTGATCAAGTTATTTCTATTTTGATTGACCTTGGATACAATTATAGTTATGTTAGTCCTAATTTGGTGGATAGGTGTGGTTTGAATAAAGAAGTACATGCAAAATATTAGTTAGTGTAGTTGGCTATAGGTACAAAGAAGCGATTTCATCATTTGGTAAGATCTTTTGCATTTGTTTTGAATGGTATGCTCACTGCTGCACATTTTAATTTGTTACCATTGGGATCATACAATATGTTGTTGGGCATGGATTGGTTATATCTTCATAGAACCAAGGTGGATTGTAATGACAAATCAATTGAGTGTGAGGATGATAATGGGGAACCAAGAGTCTTGCAGGGAAAGAACAAAGCCACACCAGTTAGGATAGCCACAACTATGCAGGAAAACATTAGTCACAAAAAAGGGTGTACGTTATTCATAGTGCACATTAATAGTGACAAGGGTAAGGAAGTTGAGGATGAAGATGTTTTTAGTAGCTACCAAGTGTAGAAACAGTTTCAAGATGTATTTCCTGAGGACATTTCAGATTTTCCACCTCATAGAAAGGTATACTTTTCTATTGAGTTAGTGCAAGGGGTAGCTCCAACATCAAAAGGACCTTATAGGATGAGCACACTTGAATTCTTAGAGTTGAAGTTGTAGTTGAAGGAAATTTTGAACAAGGTTAGGCCAAGCATATCACCTTGGAGCATGTGAGTATTGTTTGTGAAGAAAAAGGATGGTGCTCTCAGATTATGCATTGACTATAAGAAGTTGAACAAAGTGACCATCAAGAATAGGTATCCATTTCTGAGTATCCATTGTTGAGGATTGATGACTTGTTCGATTAGTTGAACGGAGAAGCAGTGTTCTTGAATATTTATATGAGATCAATGTACCACCCTGTATGTATCGAAGAGGATGAAATTTACAAGATGACTTTCTAGAAAAGGTGTGTGAATTATGAGTTTGTTGTAGTCCATTTGGTTTGAATAATGCTCCAACTACATTTATGTGCTTCATGAAAAATGTGTTACATTTGTATTTGGATAAGTTTCTTATTGTGTTCATTGATGACATATTGGTATATTCTAAAAATGAGGAAGAGCATGTCGAGCATTTAGCAGCAGTGTTGAGGTTGTTGAGATAGCATCAATTGTATGCTAATCTCAACAAGTGCAGTTTCTTTCGGATTGAGGTACACTACTTGGGACATGTTGTTTCCATGGAGGGCATAGTAGTGGATCCATAAAAGAAAAGGGCCATCATGGAGTGGGTAGCTCCAATGAATGTGGATGAGATGAGATATTTCATGGGGTTGGCATGCTATTACAGGAGGTTCATCAGGAAGTTCTCACATATTTATTTTCCTATTACATCATTGTAGAGGAAATATAATAAGTTTGAATAGACAGAGGAGTGTGAGGCCAGTTTTGAGTAGCTTAAGAAATTGTTGACACATGGACTAGTGTTACATATTCTAGATCTAGATAAGGATTTTGTAGTATGTAAATATGCTTGCAAGAGAGGACTTGGTGGAATCCTTATGCATGATGGATAGGTGGTATGTTATGAGTCACAAAAAACTTAAAGAGCATGATCATAACTACCCAACACATGTTCTTGAGTTAGAAGTGATCATACATGCATTGAAGATGTGGAGGCACTATATTCTTAGTAGGAGTTTTGTGCTAATGAGTGATCATATTGGGTTGACGTATTTGTTTGACCATCCAAATCTGAATTCCCAATAGGCTAGATGGTTGGCCACGATTAGTTAGTTTGAATTCGAGATTAGGTACATCAAAGAAAAGGAGAAAATGGTGGTAGATGCTCTTGGTAGGTGGGTACAGGTAAATCACTTAGAAACTATGAGTTCCTATGGGACGGACTTACAAGATAGGATCTTGTAGGTAGGTTAGCAGGATCTCAAGTATATGGAGAATGTCCACAGGTTGCAACGTAGTACAACTACATGTACATGTGTTGGTACAGGTGTAGGTGCACATGATGTGGAATATCACCTCACGGAAGACATATTGGTTAGATTCAGAGACATGATATATGTGCCAGATGATAGTGAACTCAAGAAGGTGATCTTAAGGGAGTTTCATGCAAAACCGTATTAAGTAACCAGGTTATCAAAAGACATTGACTGTAGCGAAGAAATTTTATTATTGGCTGAATCTGAACAAGTATGTAGTAGAGTTTATGACTAGGTGTTTTGATTGTTGGCTTGTGAAGGCAAAATATAAGCACTCGGGTGGACTGCTATAGCCGATTTCGATTCCAAAATGGAAATGGAAGGTCATTTCCATGGATTTTATCATAGGTTTTCCGAGAACAGTTAGAAAACATGATTCCATCATGGTTGTTGTAAATAGATTGACAAAGTTTACGCACTTCATTCCAGTGAAGTCTACATTCTCAGCTAGTGATGTAGTATAACCATTCACCAGAGACATGGTCAGATTGCATGGAGTTCCAAAGAAGATTATGTTAGACAAGGATGCAAATTTCACTTCCTAGTTTTGGAAGGAGTTTTTTATAGGTTTGGGCACAAAGTTGGACTTCAATACAACTTATCATCCACAGAGAGAGGGATAGACTAATAGGGTCAACAAGATGTTGGAGAAAATGTTGAGGGTGTACGTGATGCATCAACAAAAAAAGTGAGAAGAGTATATTCCACTGGTAGATTTCCCTTACAAAAATTGGTATCAATAATCTTTGATGTTGAGTCTATTTGAGGCGATGTATAGGCTGAGTTGCAATACTCCCATCAGTTGGAGAAATCTAGTTAACAAGGTGTTGATTGGAAAGGACATGTTAGAATACATGGAACAAGAAATTAAGGTTATAAAGAAAAATATAAAGGCAACACAGGATAGCCAGAAGAGCTATGCAGATTGGAGTAGATTGTTCAAAGAGCTCTAGTCTGGGGAACAACTGTACTTGCACATCAAACCAAAGAAGAGATCCTTATATATTGGATCATGTGCCAAGTGGGCACCATGGTTTTGTGGACCCTTCATAATTATTGAGAGGATTGGGCCACTAGCCTCTCAACTTACACTACGTCTGACAATGAAAGTCAATGATGTTTTCCATGTGTCATTCCTTAAGAAGTATGTTAAAGAGGTTGATCATGTGATTGAATTATCTATATTGCAAGTGGAACTAGATGGAGAATTCCAGCCATAGCTTTAGTGTATATTGCAGAAAAATGTGCTAATGCTCTTGAATCGAGAAATCAAGTAGGTTAAAGTGCAGTGGAAGCATTTTAGGCCTAATGAAGCTTTGAGATGATAGATTAGATGTGGGCTATGTATCTTTCATATTTTTCTGGTTGAGCCAAAGTCATTTTGGTATGGAGTTTTGGTATATCTATTTGGTATATGTTTTGGTGCATGTTTGGTGATGTTTTGGTATATGTACATATGCATATGGATGTAAATACTGCCATGAGCTATGTTATAAAGCTCTAATAAGCAGTATGGGTGTCATGTCATTATAGTTGTCATGTTGTCATTTTTGTTTGCTTTTTAGTAGGGTGATCATTCTAAATATTGAATCGAGCTATGTTGTAAATCTCCATGGGCAGTATTTTTGTTTTTCAGTGGTTTTCTTGGGGTATAGGAGTGGTTGAACACTGAGGACAATGTACCCCAAGGGGGAGGGTTCTGTAACAATCCTAGTGAAAAAATCCATGTAATAAAAGTTAATAAAAGAAAAAGTAATAACCACGGTTGGTGGGACACATATTCCAAGTTAAATGTTGGGTAAAACATCCTAGTGGGTGTTTATTTGGCTTATTATGGATAAGTGAATTTGCAAAGTAAATGGTTAAGGATTTGGAAAGGAAAAATGGCATTTTTGGCACATTTATTTATGAAAATGATGGAAATTAGGATAGAAGGAAGGTGAAAGGTCACAGATTGCATGTGAGGTGGAAAATGAAGGAAAATAATTGAAAATTGAGGCCTAATTGATGAAAAGGATTATGAGGATCAGTTTGTAACCATTGCCAATTTAGTTTTGGAGATATCTCATTAATTTCTCTCTCTCACTCACTCTTGGGCACCTATAGATTACATATTTGTGATATGTTTTGGCATTGGATCAAGAAAGGAAAAGAAGGCAAGAGGAAGGAAGGAGAAAGCAAGGAAGAGTAGGATCAAGAAACTATTGATTTGCACGTGTATTTTCCTTTCTATGTTTGGCAAGCATGGTGTTGCATGTGATTCTTTTTCCATTATGGCATGGGTTTTTTCATGTGTGACAATGTTTTCAGCCTATCCTTTCCATTTTCAGATTTTCATGGTGTGATGGGGTTCTCATGTTTTAGTTGAGATGGATTGTCAGATGGATTCAAAGATGAGTGAGGTGGATATTAGAATAATAGAACACTTGGACTAGTAACCCTTGAACCAGATTGTGGGTAGCGGTAAAGTTGGATTTTGTGTTGCCTCAGTGGGCCTAAGAATCCTTGCCGACAAATGAAAAGGTATATGGTAAATGCATGAGGTTTCTACCCTTGATTAGGTGTAGGAATCCTTTTCGGTGAATAGAGGGATAAATGGTAAACCCTAGAGGGTGTTGTCTCGATTTAGGACCTAGTGATCCCTAGATCAAACTATGGATTGCGGTAATGCCCGAGAGACTAGGATACAAGAAAATTCCTCACTATGTAGGTGGAGAAATCTGGTGGCATACATGCTTCTTTTGCTTAGTGATCGAGTGGAGATCATGGTAAAGCCTATTATTACATTTTTATTGTGGTGGCCTAGTCACCTAGGATGGATTAGAGTAAAGCCAGGTTTCTATTAATGAGGCTAAGGTAGTTTAGCCTCGCGATGCTCTCATTTATTCTTCTGGTTTAGGTCCCACATTCATGCTTTGAATATAGCATAAGGGTGAAGGTTTGAAGAGAGTTTTGGCTCAACCATTCTATGGTCGGGTGGGACGTGGTATTCCCATCCCAGGTTTGTATTTTTCCTCATCAATATGATATTATTTCTCCTTGTAATTACATGAGTATTATATTAGTTTATATGTGGATCATATGGATGTGACTTCCTTGGTATTTTTGTTGCTATTATGATGGTTATGTATATGTTTTATGATAGTGGCTATGTATGGCTCTCATCATGTTTTTACTTTTAAATGAATGAACAATGTATCCATGACCTAATATATGATAACAAAACAAATGATATAAGGGAACAATGCTTCATAGCTATTCTCAGATAATTATGAGACCCCTATGCTTAAATCTATTGTTTACACCTATAGATTACATATTTGTGATATGTTTGACAAAATTCCTGTCATGGCTAGTAGGGGTCTAGTTAAGGTCTTATTCAATCATTTTCATTTGCATCATTGTTTCATTGTTATCATTCTATTTTGAAGGTGTCACTCAATTTTGGGTAGTGACATGGGCTCTAGGCCTGAAAACATGGCTCAGATCTTAGGGACGCTGGCATAGCACTGAGAAAATTAGTTCCTAGATGCTGGCATGCCTTGTCATGAGAGATTCTCGAGCCTCATGTATGTTGTCAGACCCAGAGCAAGGGAGCGTCCAGGGGTCAAGTGGTATAAAACCTTAGTGAGACCTAGAGGGTGGGTACCAGAGAGGTTGGGATGGTTCTTAGTAGTCCTGTAGCTAATGTGGAAGGTTTTTATGTTATGTTTTTGTCGATTCGACTTCCTCAAGGTAACATAGGAGGTTGAATCAAATCATAGTAGCCTCGTGTTACACGTTTACCCTAGTTGGCCAGTTACTTGGGTAGATATGCGAGGAGGGTGTTACAATCTACTTTCATTCCTCACTTGGATACTACATGACCTAGAAGTATTCCAATTGATATAATGAAGATTCATTTTTTATTGTTTAAATATAATTGAATCTATCCACATCTTTTAATCATTAGATTTATCCATTAGGTGTGATATTTTAATAATGAATATACTATCCATTCAACGAAGTATATTACTTTTGTCTTATAGATGTATTCTTGAAAACCTTTTGATCCTTGGAAACATTGAAGGTTCATTCTTTAATCCAAATTACATTAATTTGTACGCGAAAGACCCAAATTCATTGACAAATGTGGCTTTATCATAGTCTTCTTGGGAAATAAGTACATTATTTTACCCCAAGAAGGCATCTATAAAGGAATAAAACTCATTACATACTAACAAAGTAGGGAATGTATTAGTTACCTTGAGTTTGTTTAGTTTGTGAAAATCGACATATATTCTCAATCTGGTAAGGTTTTGATTTTTAGGTTTCATGATTGTGGGACTTGCTCATTCTAACTTATCAATAGGGTAGATGATGCCAACAATTATCATCCACTTTATCTCTTTTTGCACAATGGTTTTATATTTATGTCTGAGCTTATATGATATTTTATTTATAGGCTTATCTCCTAGAATGACGTAAATTTTCATTTCCCCCATTTCCTTAACATGTCCCTTGAGATATTTATAATCATGAAAGAAAACATCTTGGACTCTTTTAGTAGGTCGACAAATTCAATTGTTTGTTTGTATGACCAGTAGTTAGGTAGTGAGGCCATCTTAGTTAACTCGTCATTTGATATATCAACTTCCTTTATTTTAATCTATACATCCATCCAATTTGGGGTCTTGAATTCATCAAATGTATGGTCTTTGAAGTTATCTCTTCATACATGGATGGAAAGTATAATTTATTAGGATTCTCATTTTTCATGCTTTTCCACTTTGAACACTCATTTAATTTTTTTAAGATTCTTGGGATGTTCCTTATTCTAGTAAAAACTTTGACCAATAGTATGAATTCCTTCCATCTCCAAATGACTAGGAATATTTTTGTTTGATGAGTATGACACATGCTTACATATAGGGGTCAATGAGATCTTGACTTCTGATTCTTCTTTACACTTTTTTGGAGGCTTTTCATTAAAAAATTATTTAATATATTGAGATGTGTCAACTAGTTTAGGCTCTTTTAGTCATAATTCAAAGTCTTTAATAAATTTGTATTTAGTTCTTTCCATTGTAATGATTGAACATGAGCTTCCTCCAATTTATACCATTTGTAAGGAAAAACATCCAAATTATTAGGAAACATATCAGGCCATACCCTTTCATCCCTGTATCCAATTCTTTGCCATTCTGACTCACAATTTTGTATATGAAGAACATGACCTTTTCTAGGCTTGAATCTTGGCATATTTTCTTGTGTTGATAACTTATGACCTACAAAGCATTCAATAAAATATGTTGTTGTCATTGTCTAGGTTTGGAGTAGAGTTGACTGTGTTACCCACCAATGACCTGCTATACCAATGAAAATATGAACCAAGCTCTAAATTCTCCCTTCATCTCCAATAAATTTGGTCACTTTTTCAACATGATTCATAGGAGATGCTTGTTCCTTGAATCTAATTGCATTACTAGTGTAATAGTTAAGACCTGCAAATATATAACAATGCAAAATATGCCCAAGAAACAACATGATAGATGGTAGAACTTCAGATCTTTATTAATATCAAATCCTTGAGGTAGAGTAACACCATACAATCACTCCTTAAGGAAGGATAATACTTGACAAGATAATTTCTATCAATACAAAAGCAATAATTGACATCCCTTAATGGAGAGTCTCTAGCCTCTATATAGGCTTCATACATACAATACCATGGGTCACTCAATACCATACATCCAATACAATGGGCTTATCACATTATTCTCTAACTACTTGTGGTCCGTTGCATAGTGAGGGTTAACCACTTTATTTATTAACTATATCAAATCCTTGAGGTAGAGTAACACCACACAATCACTCCTTAAGGAAGGATAATACTTGACAACATAATTCCTATAAATACAAAACAATAACTGACATCTTTCAATGGAGAGTCTCTAGCCACTATATAGGCTTCATACATACAATACCATGGGTCTCTCAATACGAACATCCAATACAATGGGCTTATCACATTATTCTCTAACTACTTGTGCTCCCTTGCATAACAAGGGTTAACCACTTTATTTATTAACTATGGCCCGTTATATTATTACATCATATTATTCCCTTGGGTACCTCCCTCTGTACCCCATATTATTCCTTTTACGTACACTACATTCCACCCCCTTTAAGCATGTTACATCCAAAAAACATGAGAAGAACCCAAATAATAAGATCTACTCAAAAAAGTACTCCACTAGTACCATGCATGTGCATCTAGCCATCCTAGAGAAAGGTGAACACTCGATCTAGTCAATGATGTGCTCATTTGAGATGGAAACTAGTTGTGGTGGTTCCTCTATGTTGATGTGTTGCGGGTGGATCATTGCACATCTTTGTGTGTCATCTAGGGCTTTTGTTCTTGTTGCTAATTCATTGCTACCTTATTGGTTGTTGTCTTACTGGGTGACATGGGTGGTGATATGTTGAAGCTTTGACTGATGATATATCTTTTGTTAATTCCTCCACTATTGGTGTTTGAGTGGTGTTATCTGGTAAATGTATGTGTTTGGTTGTATACCATCAAAGGTTAAAAATTTAATGTTTTAGTGTCGTTATTGTTTTTTTCTTTTGCCTCCACATTTTTTGGCTAGTTTCTAAAGGAAATATCCTATGGGATAATTTTCTTCTTGTTATACCATAGTTTCAGGAATTTCTTTTGTACATTAATATTGATGGTGCCCATTGATTTCATCCAAGGATAACCCAAAACAACATCTGCCTCATCCATCTATAAAGCATAAAAGTTAGCATGTATACATATTTATCCATGGTCACCATCAAGTCCTTAAATATTTGAATAGGCTCCCCATCAACGTGTGTGCTCGCAATATGTTGTGCTAGAAGATGCAAGCTTTTAGCCAATTTGAGATTGATTAGATTTTGCTTGCAATTAGGGTGAATAAAAACAATGATCTTATCTATTTGAATACTTCCAAGAATCTATAGTATGGAGATATCATAAAATAAGCCTTTATGTTTCTTATTTTCCTTCTTTCTAGCATGAGACCATTTGTCCAAAAGGAGTTTTCCAATTTCTTAAGGAGAAAGTTTCTTCAGAAAATAATTGTCAACTGACTTCCACCATATAACAACCTCATCTTCCAAATAATTCCCTATATATATGCTCCAAAATAGTAGGAATTTAGACTCTCAATATTCTATAAATTCTTCAATAGTGGGACCATCATCACTTCCTATAAAAATAATCATTCTAGAACCCTTAAAATAGAGTAGGGGTTTTAAAGAGTACGACTTACTTTGGGAAAAAATTAAAATGGTCATAACTTGTTCAATATAAATCAACTTGTTTTCGGAGATGGAATTTCCATTATGAATCTTCCCATGTGACTGGAATCATGGTCTCCGCACTCTCAAAACTCAGATTTGTGTTGCAATTTTCTGACTATCACAATTTTTTTTTAAAAAAGAGCTAATTTTAAATCAGTGATATCTTCATCCAAACTTCGATTTGACAATTTTTTTTCTTGAAATTGGGTGATTTTCAAGACCTGGAGCTCAGATATGGAATTAGTTTTATGAAATTGTGCACAAAAATTTGCAAAAAATGATTGGACATCCACCATCCACGAATTTCCATCAGAAAAATTTTTGGAAAACCATTGATTTTAAATCAATGATACCTCCTTCTGGACTCCGATTCAGAGTTTCTTTTTTTTTAATGGGATATTTTTTAGCAAGTTATTTAGATATTCCAATGGTTTAAGCTAGGGATTTCCTTCAAGAGGTTCAAGAGGAATGATTATCTTCTTTTTATTAGCTTTAATTTTAATTTTGTATTTTTCCTAAAGATATAGTGGCTTTCTTCTTTTGACCCCATAGTCTCCTAACTAAATCTAGATAACTCAGAATTCCATTGACTAAGTCAATGAAATTAAAGTAAAAAATGGTTGGAATGCCCATAATTGACATTTTAACTTGTTACATTTTTCTGACTAGCTCAATGAATCTCTAGTTTTCTAATTTGAGATAGTTAGTCATCCAGTGAGGTGATGGTCTCCCCAAATTAGTCCATGTTTATTTTAGAAATATATTTACTTGCGATAGAAATTTGACCATGAATTAAGGTACAATATATCCATTTATTTCTAAGTCAATGTGGGGGTCATGATCATATATATGTTTCCCTTGTGAAAGTTGGCATAATGTTTTTCATTGATTTCTTCGTTCATTGCAATCTTTTAATATATTCAAGGGTTCAACAAGATGACCAACTAATTGTTCCTCCTTTATTAATTTCAGAAGTTCCTCAACTATAGTATCCTTTGTCAGTTTCTGAATATTGTCTTCATTTCTAAAAAATTGACATCTTTTTCCATAATATCATTCTAACCTTTCATATCTAGGTATTTAGCAGTACCTTTAGTTGAGTGAGGGATTTGATGGTTCTGAGAAGAATTCTCTTGACCCACACCAAACCTATTAATAACATGAAGGATTTTTGGAATTAGAATCTCCTATTATGGAACAAACTCTAAAAAAAAATGACAACTCTATTTAATATCTTTTCAAGAATTTTAGGGTAATCCTCCAATGAGCGATCACCGAGATAACACATATTACAAAAATGTAAGTCAGTCTTATCTTTCAAAGAGAATCTAGGTGACATGTGGCCCTCTTTCCAACATGCAATACAATACAATCTTCCTCATCCTTGACCTCGAACATGACCTCAACCATTGTATCTTCTGCATTAACCACCATATCCTCCTCTTATGCTTCCTCTTCCTCTTTCGAAAGGTGATTCATTATATTGATCTAAAGCCTGAGTATGGTAAAAAAAACATGATAGTTAGGCTTATTTTTCACATTTAACTCACGTTCTTATGTTGAATGGCTATTATCCTCATGTATGGCACACAATTTTGGCTTAGTATTACACAAATTATATTGACACTCCTTAGTACTATGGTTCAACGCAATTTCACATATATCACAATATGTATCCGATTAAACTCATCAAATTTCTTGATAAAAATAATCAAAAAATTTATAGTTATGTTTGGTATGCCCTTCACTTCTACAGTTAATACAATACATATTGTTTTCCTGGAGATAATGCCAATAAATATCTCTATAATTATTTAATCTTTTCTTCTAGCTTAGTTTTAGTTGTCGAGGTGTTCGATTACTCTTCATTATTTGTTTCAATACATTCAACAATTTTAAGGGCTTGTTCACATGTATGCACTTCATGTATCCTCAATGGTCATTGGATTTTATGCAATATACTAATAACGTACCATTCGAATTGTTGCAACTCACTATAAAATTTGTTTTCAGCTGACCAAAGTACAAAAGAGAAGGAAATTTGCAACCATATTTGAAGCCATTGAAGTATTAAAAGCTAAATTGGACCCCTTAAAATGGCTAGTTCTTAGAATTTTCTTTCCAACTGTATATGCAACTCCTCAAATTGACTTTGAAATCAAATGTTATAGTATATTGAAAGTTACCCTTATAAACCAAAAAACAAGGAAAATGCTTAAGTATAATCCTAGATCCCACAAATTAGAGTTTTCTAAAGCAACTACAAGGGAGGTTAGAGAAAACCAATGATCAACAATCACTGATATCAGCAATCAGAAATAAAAGGTTCAAGGCATAGTATATATCGACGATGGAGGGGTCCTAAAGTATCAACAGAGTCACACGTCAGTGATCCGGCATATTGGAAGTCCATGGCGTCAAAGAAATAGGAGATTGACACATCAGAAATGACGATAAAATATATGACATCCTTTCAAACTTTTGATTGCGATTAGGATTGTTGGTATTTAAGCCTCTAGTGTTAAAGTGTCGGGAAAGGCTTGAAATTTTTAACAAAGGAAATTAACAAAAAACCAGAAGAGGGCTTACCTTTTCTCTCTCCTCGAGTGGGGCCACATGACTGAACATCATTGGATCCAATAAATGAAACGTGTCTACACATGATTGGTTCTGATACATGACATTTAGAAAGATATGGTTGGTTTTGATAAGGGACATGGGGAGGTTGACATCAGCGTGATGTGGCAGTACGGTGCACACGAGGTAGGAAAATGCAGCATTTTGAGGCATTAGAATGTGCCAAAATAGGGTGACATGTGTCACCACTCACAACTTGACATGTGGCAGAGGATGATGTCACATCGGCAATCGACGATTTGAGGATAAGCATGGCCGCTCCTAGTGAAACCTCCTATTCTGATCCACTAATAAAGGGGCTTCAACATAGAGGCTGGCTTGCAGTCACATAAAAAGCCAAAGATCCAAGGGCTTAGCATAGAGGGTGATCGGAAATTATCGATCGAAAAAAAATGCATCATTCCATAGTGAAATTGCTGATTGAAAACCTTCGATTGGGGGGCCATGATATAGGTGTTGGCCTATGGTCATAAGAAGAGCCGAAGAACTAAGAGCAAAGTAGAAATGGTGATCAACATTGAATGTTTCATGAAGCTTTTTCAGTGTGAAGTCCCAATTTTCCAAGCTTCAATATTTGGCTAAGAAAACGGTCATAGCCCCCAGTCATATGATGAAAAAGTACTGAAAGGGATCAAAGAAAAAGGAGCCTAAGGGGATCAAAACTCATTGTTTTGCAATTTTTTACAGTGTTAAGTGTCCATACTTAATCTGTGATATCACACCACAATTATTTTATGAGGTGTGTTGCATTCTGATAACATGGTATAGAGCTTTGAAGGTGTATGGGTCGGCAGTTGTAGAATTAAATGAAAGCATGGAGTAGTGTTCAACCAATATGGGTCTCAGGGAAGACTTAATGCCTTTGCATGGAGCTCCACTCAATCATACAAGGCAAGGTTGCAATATTGATCTCCGCTTCCACTCTAAGACAAGTCAATGCAGTTGATTGTAACCAACTCCAGAGAGTGGTGAAGCTAGACAGTTAAGGTCAAAGTCATAGGTGGAATGGCTAGATCATTGAGGTAGAGATGTGGCTTGAGTAGAGGCCATAATAGGGGCATCTAAGATATAATTTCCTCCCATCATCATTCTATTTTCCTTTTTATTATTATTCTATAATTTCTATATTTTCAAGAATAGAATCAAATCTAAATGAAATCATTATGGGAAGAAACCTTCGCACATTGAGACAGCTGGTCTATCAGATATTTGGAGCTCAAGGTAGGATATTTTTTAATTTTTAATTCAAATCTCCCCTTCATCTTATAAATATGGGGAAGAAACACTTAATCAAGGTTCCAGAATTCTGCACCCGAGGGGTCCAAATTATGTGATTCAAATTTTAGTTCTATCTTCCTGTTTAGGAGAGACTTGAGCTATCTATTGCTAAATGTAAATGGACTTGTGAATTGAACTCATTCTGAAGGATGAATGAAACTCTATGGTGATTCCAATTAGAGGAATGTGCAGTATGTTTCCCCTTTGTTTATCACTTCATGTATGTCTTTATCCCTCTAAAATAATGTAATGAGGTTGTCGGTTTCACTCTTATTCATGGTTGTATATTTTTCTTCTAAGTAGTAACAATACCTATTGTAATTACAAATTTACTTGTGTTATTCGATACCCTATAGTACCTATATGATCATAGATTTACATATGCTAATTTGAAACAAATATATTCATGATGTATAGATCTTGGGACCTTAATTAGCTCTCCACTGTTTTTGCCATTCCACCTCTTCAGTCTTCCATACTTCTGTTGGAATATTGTTTCTTAGGATTTGGTATTATTCCCAACCCTATGCATCAGATTCCTTCCTTTCTCTCCTCCTCTTCATTTTACTACAACTCCAATATTAACCTGCCTATTGTTATGTGTCATCCACCAGAAATGGACATTTGTCTTTGAGATTGGCTTGTTTTACCTTTTGAGCATTTGGATTCATGTATTGGCTTTAGTTTACCTTGATGAAGGCCCATTGAAACAAGCCCCCTTTATTAAGTTTTCAAACTATGTGACAATTCGAATGTAGGAGAAATCCCCATTGATAATCTTCCAAAGCACTTGACACTTTAAGATGTCTTAGTGTTACACAGTACTTTGTCACACCTCCCGCACTTCCTTGTGACATACTCTGAAGTGCTCAAAACATGACCATCATGCAGTGTACTCATTCATATATGCGGCTTATATCCTCACTAAAACTGTGATTGGAAAATGGCTTGAGATTCCCTCGAAGAAAATGGCTCTAAAACCGTAATTTTAGAATCATCGCTCTTATGATATTGAAAATCATGATGGTCACTAGTTGCACTATACTAGCCCCATGATGCCATCACTTTGTTTGCTTGTATACTTGCTATGATCCCTAAAAGGAATTTTCCTAAAGAGGATGAGAAGCTTCGTGGTCTAGAAGCTTTGAGGGTGATGAGATGGAGGTTGTTCGATGTGGATGAAATTAAGTCCTCTCGACTTGTGCATTTGCTCTTATCCCTATGACCTACCTCCTTGAGATGAGGGCCTTCTCCTATATTTGGAGATATCTTAACTCCCTTTCCCTACTTATATATTCATCCTCTCTGATTCCAAAATGGTTGGTCTTTGACTATTTGTACCCTTATGCTGAGATTGTGCCTACGGGCTACTCATTTGGCTTAGAGAAGGAGTGCTTGGAGAGATTAAGCTTGGACTTGGACCTTAATTCAAGGAGATCCTATTAACATAAAGGATTGGCTGTATGCTTCCTCCTTTATTCTATTAATATGCAACTGCTGGTTCATTTTAGATAAATTTGTATGCTTATATATGATTTATCTTAACGCTCCTTGATTTGTTTAGTAGGTTACTTTTGATTATGCTATTTGTATTTGCATGCCTTGTTGTATCTTGATCTCTTGTGCATGTGTTTAAATGTTGTGAGCAGCAGAACCAAGCCCGTGACACAAGTGAATCAAGGTCTTCAACCAAGGAGGATGTGATAACATCAGAACAAGATAGGTCATCTTCTTCATCTCTCACTTCAATTGTAACTTAGGAAAGTGTCTAGTAGATTGTCACGTACGTTGCTAGTCCCACTCATTGGGTTAGAGGGATCGCCAATTTCCATAGAGATGATTGCCTAGAAAACAAAATGGTGACTCTGCTGGGGATTGAACCCACTTAGGCATTGGTCTACAATCAACCTAGAGGCTGTCTCTAGGAAGATTTTTATATATCCTGAAAAATTTATGCCATGGGTGCAAGAAAAGTGACAACATAACTAATAATGCTTCATAAATAACATAGGTAACATGAATTAATAAATCTTTGAAATGTTTGTCATTGTAAGAACACCTAGTTGACTTTCCATGTAAATAAAATAAGAACAAGGTGATGGGACATGAATTTCGAGTTGAATGTTGGGGAAACACTTTAGTGGGCATCACTTTAGATTAATTAAAGGCTATGGAAATTAACAAAGGTATTGGTAAAGGAAAAGAAGAAATAATTGGATTTTTATTTTTATTTTTATTTTTTATGAAAAATAAATGAAAATATGAGAAAAGGAAGGTGAAGAGACATATATTTCCATGTAAGGGAAATGAGAGGGAAAATGAAGGAAGGTAAAGAAAAAGGAGACATCAATAATAAAAGGGCATCAAAGAATCAATTCACATTTTTTGGATTAGCTTTTGGTCATTATAGCTTTTGTTAGTTCAAATTTTGGCTCTCTCATTTCATTCTCTCATTCTCTCATAATCTTACACACTTATAGCATTCTTGGAGCATGTTTGGAGCACTCTAGCATTCACTTTTATTAGAGAAATAAAGCAAAGGAAAGAAAGGGAGTGGAAGGGAAAAGTTGGATCAATAGCTACAACAAGGATACTTTCCAGCTAACATGTTGCATGTGTGATTTCCTTACTGATTTTTGGATACATAGTATATGTATGTGATTTCTTGGTTATGTGTTGTCATTGGCATGGATATTTTCCTAGATTGACATTGCTTTTAGCCTTGCCTTTCCATTTTCTAAAGATCCATGGCGTTGTGGCTTCTTTCCACTTGTTTTCTAATTAGTTCTCAGGTTCCCATTCACTGTGTGTTGGAAGAAATAGTCTAGAAGCCCTGCAATTGGGTCAAGTTACTAGTTCCTGGAATTGTTGGTTCGAAGAAACACTTTGGAGCCCTTGGTGGGTTGAGTTACTAGTCCCTAAAGACACAGTTGTAACAAAATATTTGGAGCTCTAGAATGCTTTGGGTTGAGTTACTAGTTCCTAGAGCCTAAACAACATGGGTAGAGACTGATTTGGTTGATGTTAGAAATTTTTGTACCATAGAGGTGGAATTGTTTGGTTGAGGGTTGTGGTGGTTTGGCCGATGGAAGCCCTGGTTAGTTTTGTCTTTGTTTATTCCATGAGATTCCATATTCATGCTTGGAATATGGTGTGGGGCGATTGGGTGAAAGAGATACTTGGTTTAGCTCAATAACTGAGTGGGTGGTACATGGAAGTCCCTAACTTGGTTGGAATTTTCATATGCTAATAAGACTTATTTTCCTATTGTGATTTATGAGAACTTGTAATGGTTATCATGACAACATTATGCCCAATTTTCCATGGTTTCGATGCTGGTTATATGTTCGTTATATGATGTATTCTATCTATGGATCTTTTCATGTTTTGGTAAATGATTGAATGGTTGGTGAATGCATGGAATAAACAATGTTGTTGTAGCTACCTAAGAGGGAGTTATACCTTCTTGGTGATTCTTAGATGAAGTTCAAATATTTATGATCAGATATGCATTCATGACTCACAACTTACATGTTTACCATATGTTTGATGAAATGTCTATCATAGAGTAGGCATGCTTAGGTCAAGTTATTGCTTGAGTTTGAATGGTTAGCATTGTTATCATATTTTCTATGATTCTAGAAAGTTATAAGTAGTTATGGGCAGTGGTATGGAGGCTAGCTTGAAAAAGTGGTTGAGATTTCAGAGTCACTAGAATTAAACTCGGGGATTTAGGTCATAACCACATGGAAGAAATCTTGTGTATGCACTTGGGACCTTTTAACCACACTCTTTCCTTGTTTTATGTGTGATTGGAGTATTATTTGAAAGAAAACATTTTCTAGCTCAGGGATTGATCACCTAGGGTGGTTTTTAGCTCCTGAGAGCTCTGTAGTCCCTGTAGGATGCTACCAAGTGCTTAGTTTGAAGGCCCCACTTCCTTAAATGGAACTTGGAGGTGAGATCATGTCATAGTTACACTCGTCTTATCTTTACCTTGGAAAGCTTCTGAATTTCATTAAATGTGGGAGATATAAGTTACATGGTGGTATCAAAGAAATTTTGTAGCATTTGACCTAAGGGTAGATGTGATTATTAGGCATGCATGTTAGTTGTCAATATGTTTGCTATGCATCCATTGTGATGGTCATTGTTGCAGTCTTGTGTCATGATGATGACATTGGTGTGTTATGATGATGTTAAGAGGATTGATATGTTGATGTCATTATATATACATATATCACACTAGTTTGGATCGATTGTGTAGATGAGATATTCTCGCTTGAAATACACTAAGGTATGATTTTGATTATGTATATATTTGGTTTATCTAACATGATATGTTTGTAGGAGAAAGAAGATCAAAGATCACAAGAAAAATGGTGGATTATAGTTCACGTGAATCTCCCTATTATTTAGCTGAGCAACAAGGAGATGAGTACTCTCTTGATATAATAGATACACTGAGGAGTTTGAAGGAAAAATTTAGAAGTTGCAAGGTAGATAATGATAGGATAATTGAGTCGGAAAGACATGCTAGAGCTTAGGAAAAGCAAGCCAAGGTTAATGCAGTGATCCTTCATAGATTATTAGAGTTGTAGAGATAGGGACAAGCACGAATTAGTCATGTATAGGAGGAAAGGACTAATGGGCATATGAAAATAGGTCTCAATCAGGATACAAGTTGGAAATGGATGACATAGTCAGAGGTGGAATATGGTTGGATATACCTGACATGAGAGGTAATACTTATGGTTTCTATTCTAGTTTTGGTTCAAAGAGACATCATGGTCATCACTGCCATCATCCTGATAGGAGGATTGAGAAGAAATAAATTCCATATGATTTTAAGAAATCCAAGCCTCCTACATTTAATGGAGAGATGAAGAAACCAAGATATGCAGAAGCAAGCTTTCTTGGGATGAAGACATTAATTGAGTCTCATGATTATACAAAGAATATGAAAGCTAGGATAGCTATTTTTAGTCTCAAACGGTCAAAAAATATTTGGTGGGAAGATGTGAGGCTTGTTAGAGGCATCTAGATTGAGGGTTGAGTTCACATGATTTTAAAAGAATCTTCTGAAAGAAGTACTTGTCCATGAGATATTACGACGAAAAGGATAAGGAGTTCTATGAGCTTAAGATCAGTTCTATGAAAGATGAAGAGTATACAACCAAGCTTTTAGAGATATTAGGGTATCTGCCACATCTCAAGGATGAGAAGACAAAGATTCAAAGGTTCAAAGGTTCATTAGTGGAATGTCATTAGCATTCAAGGATCAGATTGAGTATGATGAGTCTTGGTCATTTGAGGAAGTTACTGGGAAGTTGAAGCATTGTTATGATCATTTTAAGTGTAAGTCTAAGATTAATCAGGATTGGAAAGGTAGTTAAAAGACTAATGGAAAGTGGATTAAGAAGTGAGGAAGACCTCAGGATGCAGGTGACAAAGAGAATGTAGTGTCATGCAAGAAGTTCAATAGAGTTGACATAGGATATGGGTCTCAGCCCGAGGAGTAGACAAAGGAAATGGAAGTATGCTTTTGTAGTGTTGGAATTATGGTAGAGAGCATCATAAGAGATATTTTCTATCACACCAGGGTGGAATACCTAACATTTACAGTGCTCAGGAGGCACAAATAGTTAGAGATTTTGGATTGAGCATTCATTGTATTTACGCAACACTTGATAACATGCAAGTGCATCATCAGAAATCCATTATTTATATGGAAGGTAAGCTTTGTGATCGTGCTGTTTCCATTTTGATTGATCATGGATCTAACTATAGTTATGTTAGCCCTAACTTGTTGGATAAGTGTGGCTTGAATTAAGAAGTGCATGCAAAATCTTGGTTGGTGCGGTTGGCTCCAGGGACCAAGAAAAGGGTTCAACGTTGGGTTAGATATTGAGCATTTGGGTTGAATGGTATGTTTACATCAAGACAACTAAATGTGCTTCCTTTGGGTTCATACAATATGATTTTGGGCATGAATTGGTTGTACTTTCATAGGAATAAAGTGGACTGATATGACAAGGATATTCAGTGCCTAGATGACGACAGGGAAAGGAAAATCTTGCAGGGTAAGAATAATCCTACATCAATTAGAATGGTTATAGCTATGTAGGAAAAACATAGTTGCAAGAAAGAATGTGTATTGTTTGCAGTTCATATTTCTAGTGACAAAGGGAAGGGAGAAGAGGATGTTGAAGTTATAAAGAGGTATCTAGTTTCACACTAGTTTGAGGATGTGTTTCCTATAGAGATTTCAAAGTTTCCTCCTCATTGGAAAGTGGAATTTTCTATTGAGTTGATACAGAGGGTAGCACCATCATCAAAGGCACCTTACAAAATAAGCACTTCAAAGTTGGTGGAATTGAAGTTGTAGCTTTAAGAATTGCTTGATAAGGGGTACATAAGGCCAAGCGTATCACCTTGGGGTGCACCAATATTGTTTGTAAATAAGAACAATCATGCTACTCTCAGGTTGTGCATTGAACAAAGTGACTATTAAGAATAGATATACCATTGTTGAGGATTGATGACTTGTTTGATCGACTGAATGGAGCAGCAATGCTCTCAAAGATTGACTTGAGATTAGGATTTCATCAAGTGCACATCAAACAAGAATATATTTCTAGGATCACATTCCATACCAAGTATGGGCATTATGAGTTTGTAGTGGTTCCTTTTGTTCTTACTAATGCTCTAGCTACTTTCATGTGTTTGATGAACAATGTGTTGCATCATTATCTAGACAAGTTTGTGATAGTATTCACTGATGATATATTGATATATTCTAAGAATTAGGAAGAGGATGCATAGCACCTGGAAACAATGTTAATATTTCTAAGAGAGCATTAGTTGTATGCCAAGGTTAGAAACTATAGTTTCTTTTAGACTGAAGTTAACTACTTGGGACAAATTGTTTCCAAGGAAGGCACAACAGTGGATATGAAAAAGATTAAAGCTATCAAGGAGTAGCCAACTCCTAGGAATGTGGATATGGTCAAATCATTCATGGTGTTAATAGGTTATTACAGGAAATTCATCAAGAAATTCTCAAATATTGGATATCCTATTACATCTATGCAAAGGAATAAAATACGTTTCAATGGACTGAGGAGTGTTCAACTAATTTTTGGCAGTTGAAGATTTTCTTATAAATGATCTAGTTTTGAAGATTCCAGATCCTGACAAGGAGTTTATGGCATGTACAGATTCTTGTAAGAGAGGACTTGGTGGAGCCCTGATGTAATAAGGAAAGGTGATATGATATGAATCAAGGAAATTGAATGACCATGAGCAGAACTATGTGACTCATGATCTTGTGCTGGAAGCTATCATTCATGCCTTGAAGTTGTAGAGGAATTATCTTCTTGGTAGGAGGTTTAATTTGATGAGTGATCATAGTGGAATGAAGTACTTGTTTGACTAACCTAATCTTATTTTGAGAAAAGCTAGATGGTTGGATACTCTCAGTGATTTTGACTTTGAGATCAGGTACATCAAGGGAAAGGAGAACAAGGTTGTAGATGCTCTTAGTAGGACAGTGTAGGTGAATCATATTGTAGAAGTAAGTTCTTATGGGACAGATTCCTAGGAGCATATATTGTAGGCGGGGTAGCATGATGATAAGTACCATAAATTGAAGCATAGGTTGCAACAATCAAGTGAAGGTGATAAGGATGAGGAGTATCTCCTCACAATAGCTCGCTTGGCCAGTTTAGGAACAATATTTATGTGTTGAATAAAAATGAGCTCAAGAAGCTTATCATGAGGGAGTTTCATGCCAAGTCATATTCAGCTTGCTCAGGATATCAGAAGACTCTGACAACATTTAAGAAGTTTTGTCATTGGTTGAACTTGAAGAAAGAGGTGGCTGTGTTTTTTGCTAGATGTTTGGACCACTGGCACGTAAACATGGAGTGTAAGCATCTAGTTGGTTTAATATAGCCAATTTCGATTCCAAAGTGGAAATGGAAAGGTCATTTCCATCGAATTTATTACAGGTTTTCCAAGGACATCGAAGCAACATGATTCCATCATGGTTGTGGTTGATAGATTGAGTAAGGTAGCTCACTTCATTGTAGTGAAGTCTACTAATACAACTAGTGAGGTAGTTTAGATATTCATCAAGGATATCGTGAGGTTTCATGGCATTCCCAAGAATATCATATTAGATAGAGATGCGAAATTCCAAGTTTTGGAAGGACTTGTTTGTAGGCTTGGGGATAGAGTTGGATTTCAATATAACTTATCATCCATAGATAGATGGAAAGATAGATAGGGTCATCGAGATTCTTGAGGAAATGTTCAGGATGTATGTCATGAGTCAATAGAGGAGTTGGGAGGAGTATCTTCCAATGGTGGAATTTTAATATAATAATGAATATTAGGAATCCTTGAGGATGCATTCGTTTGAGAAAATTTATGGACGGAGTTGAAATACTACTATCAACTGGAGTGATTTAGTGACTAGTGTATGAATTGGACCAAATATATTGGTAGAGATGGAAGAGGAATTGTAGGTTATTAAGAGGAACTTTAAGGAATCATAGGACAAGCATAATAGTTACACACATGAACATAGGCTGTTCAAGGAGTTTCAAGTTGGGGAGCATGTGTACTTATGCATTAAGCCCAAGAGGAGCTCTGTTATGAAACCAACTCACAAAAAGATATAAAATATAGATCAATGCCTTAAAAATAAGCCTCTTTGATGGGGTAACCTCCTTTACATTACACAAATGAACAATTCCTGGATGATACAAATCACAAGACCTACTTTCTATATATAGGAGTCTAAGGGGTCATAATATAATCAAAGGTGACATAACAATAATAATGGAAGGGGACAATAATAAAAATAGTGGGCTTATACGGGGAAAAATAATAACAATATGGGGACTACATGGGAACAACAATATAATAAGGGGGTTGTACTAATAACAATAAGGGGTTACACTAGTAGTATAGGGACCTAACATTCCCCTCTCCTTCAAAAAGTGTCGTCCTCAACGCTTGAGTAGTGCTTGATGTTTCTGTATAAAATTTTCATCCTTCCATGTGGAATCTTCAATGGGTAAGTTCTTCCACTAGATGAGATACTCTGAAATTGATTGATTTTGTAGCTGTCGACTTCTCGGTTCTGTGAATTCTTCAAGTTCTGATATGATTTTTCCTTCCTTGTTAAGTTTTTGCAATTTTTTGGAACTAGGATCTTCGCCAACTTTTGAATGAGTTCCCACCCTGCTTTGCCATTCTTCCATTTATCCCTTGCTTTGTTTATCAAATTTGGTTGGATAATTATGCCAACCTCTACCATTTCTACAACCATGTGTTCAATTTCACTCCTTTGGGCATAAGGATATCTATAAGGCCTAATGTTTGGAGGAACACTTACTAAAATCAAATGAATAGCATGATCATGATCAAAAATACATGGTAGACCTTTGGGAGCCTTGAGTACCTTGGAATGATTGTCCAAGGCTTTTCAAAGATATAGAGAAATAGACGATTTCAATGTGGGAACCATTAGCGAACATAATTGTGCAATTACACCTTGTTGTTCTTTCTTTAGAAGCTTTGTCATTCTGTTAGAGCTGATTATCTTTCCTGGTTCCCTATGATACCCCTTAATTCAAATTCCTTTCCTTCCAAAGAAAATTTCATGAAAAGTTCTTGAAATTAAAAGCTAATTTACCTAAGGATTATAGCCATTGGAATCCTAGTACAACATTAGTACCACCCATTGGAACGGAAAGCATTGGGCTATTCAATACATATTCTCCCATGGATAGCTTGATACTATGGCACTTTCCAGAGAAATTTATGGTTCCTCCACTTACAACCGTCACTTGAAACTCTGGTGCTAGATATAGGAAGCAATTCAATTCCTTGGCTATATTACAATGAATAAGATTATGGGTACTACCCGAATCAATCAACACTATTACCTTTTTCTTCTTGATATGTCCTTCTATATTTATAGTTTGAGGAGTGGTAATTCTGATCAATGCATTACAATATATGGTCTGATTCATTTCCTCTTTCTCTAGGTTTGATTCCTAGTGAGTATCCTTTTCTTTTGGTGTTTCTTGATACTTTTCTTCTTGATATTTCATTGCTTGAACCTTCTTCTTCTTGATATGTCCTTCTATACTAAGAGTTTGAGGAGTGGTAATTCCTGCCATTGTAATACAACATATGGTCGAATTCATTTGTTCTTTCTCTAGGGTTGGTTCCTGGTGTATATCCTCTTCTTTTGACGTTTCTTGATTGTTTTGATCATTAGGAGGCCTTTCTTGTAGTAGCTTTGTCCCACCTTCCTTCAAGCCTTCCATGTCTTTCTTCAAATATTCCATTCCTTTTTTCCAATATGCTTTCATACCATTGATATCAGCCTCCATGGCATAGATAAAACTATTTATCTTTTTCTTCTCTAGAATATCATTTACCCTTATATTCAATTTTTGAAAGTCCTCAATGTGCTCTGCCATTGAACCATTTTGTTTGAGATTTATCAATTGGCTAAAGAAGGTGTTGCTCTTGGTATCCTCATAATGTGCTCTCATTTCCTCAGTGAAAATTAACCACGTGGCAAGTGGTTTGCGAGAAAAAAGCCCTTTATACCATAAAAATTGATTCAGTTTTAAATAATTAGATGAAATACGTACCTTTTGTAATAGTGGTACACCATGTAGATCAAAATATTCCTACATCAATAGTATCCAATTTACTGGATCTTTGCCATCAAACTTCCTCATCCCGCTTTTTCTTAATTTTAGGAGCTCGATCTTGAAATGAATGTAACTCTGTTATTTCATATCTTTAAGTTCTAAAATTTAGGATTGTAATAGCACTCTGAGTCCTCTTTATAACTCCACAAGTCTGATCACAATTGGATTCCCGAAGAAAGATTTATTCCCAATATTCCATGATGACATAATTATAGACTAGTTCAGAAGAGTGAAATTGTAAGACATTCCACGTATCACTGTTTCAACCTTAGGTTCTGAAAATTATACCCAAACAAAGTAATGTCTGCCTTATTTCCGTAACTTCTTACTAAATTTCAATCTGATGCTGAGAGAGAAAGTTATGATGATTTTCCCAAGGTCACTTGTTTAGGATGTAATTCGGTAGTCTGCAAAAATCCTTACTTCCTTTGATCATATTTCCAAATGTATAGCGAGCCAAGATCTAACATTCAGACCGAAGGTTCATATTGATTTCCTCTCAAATGGGTTTTTGTTTTAGCTTCTAAAACGTTGTAGCAAAAACTTTATAGCGAAAATTCCACGATGATCTGTTTTAGATGAAATTATGGAGCTTGCAAAAACCCTAACCTCCTCAGATCACATCTCTGAAAATATAACAAGAAAATATCTGAAATTTGGACCTACGGTTTAACACAATTTCATCTCAAGTGGGTTTTTTGTTTTGCTTTTGAAACATCACAGAAATAAAGTTATAGCGAAAATTCCACGATGACCTATTTGGAGCAGCGAAACCCTAGAATCCAAAGCTCTGATACCAAATGTTATGAAACCAGCTCATAAAAAGATAGAAAATATAGATAAATGCCTTAGAAATAAGCCTCTTTGAGGGGCAACCTCCTTTACATTACACAAATGAACAATTCTTAGATGATACAAATGATAAGACCTCCTTTCTATATATAGGAGTCTAAGGGGACATAATATAATCAGAGTTGACATAACAATAATAATGTAAGGGGACAATAATAACAATAGTGGGCTTCTATGGGGCACAACAATAATAATATGGGGACGAAATGGCACAATAATATAATAAAGGGGTTTTACTAATAATTATAAGGGGTTACACTAGTAGTATAGGGACCTAACAAGCTCCTTGATTATTGGATCATGTGCAAGGCTGGCACTTCAGTATTGCAGGCCTTTTGACATCCTTGAGAGGATTGGACTAGAGGCCTATAGACTTGTACTTCCACCAACAATGAAAGTCCATGGTGTTATTCTAGGTCTTTATACTACTAGTGTAGCCACTTACTGTTATTAGTGAAATCCCCTTATTGTACTGTTATTCCCATATAGTCCCCATATGGTTATTATTGTGCCCCATACAAGCCCACTATTTTTATTGTTGTGCCCTTACAATATTATTGTTATGTAGGCTCTCATTATATTGTGACCCCTTAGACACCTATATATAGAAATGAGGTCTTTTCATTTGTATCATCCAAGAATTGTTCATTTGTGTAATGTAAAGGAGTTTTCCCCATAGAAGAGGTTAATTTTGAAGTCATTGATCTATCTCTTCTTCAATATTGTGAGCTGGTTGCATAAAATTTGGTATGAAAGCTTTGGATTCTAGGGTTTCACTACTGCAAACAAGTCATCACGGAATTTTCGCTATGAAGTTTTTTATTCGAAGGTTCAAAAGCTGAAATTTTTATCACTAGGAGCTAAAATCTAGATTAACTTCATGTAAAAATTTCATATCTTCATTTACTATATTTTTGGAGATAAGATCCAATCAAGTTAGGGTTTCGGCATGATCCATAATTTCATCTCAAATAGGTGACCTTGGGAAAATCAACATATCTTCCTCTACTAGAATCAAATTTGAATTTAGTAAAAAGTGGCCAAAAGAGAAAAAAAATTCACATCTTTTTTATCATGTTTAGAGTTGAAGGTCTAAACAGTGACACATGGCACTCCATACAAGTTCGTTATGGTGAACTAGTCTATCATGGATTCATCATGGGACATTGGACATAACTTTAATTTGAAGAATCCAAATTTGGTTTGACTTATGGAGTGGGAAACAAGACTCAGAGAGATACCACAAGATCTAATTTCAAACCTTGGAGATCTGAATTTATAGAGATAAAATGGTTTCAAGATCAAGCTCCTACAAAGTAAGAAAAAGGTGTGTTTTTCTTTTAAACATTTACATAAGTTTTGTTTGAGAAATAAGTTTGAAGTGATTTAAGGGGCATAGTTAAGGATCAATATCATTGTTTGATTTGAAAATGATTTGAAGAAAGAAAATGGAAACACCTAGGAAGAAGTCAGAAAACACTACTATGACAGATGAATAAGAGGAAGAAATGCAACTTGACATATCAAAATTACGAGACCAAGTGCAACAAATTTCACTTGCACAAAGAGTAACCAAAAATGAAATGGAAGCTAAGATGGAAGATAAGATGGATGGTTCGAATAATGGTTTAAAATAATTCATCGAAGGTTTGAAAGATGGCATAAAAGTAAAAATGAAAGGCATAATGGAAGATTTGAAGAATGGTTTAAAAGAAGACGTGGAGGGTTTGAAGGAAGGCTTGAAAAAGTTGCTACAAGAAATTCTTCCTAATGGTGAAAAGGTATTATGAGAACAAAAGGAATGTTACTCATGATTTCGTAGACCCTAACTTTGGATTGAAGAGCCACCATATTCCAAAGAGTGATGTGAGGAAGTTTGATGGAAATGATTTGGTATCATGGATACTACATATGGAACAATATTTTGATCTCCATAATGTGAAACACACACAAAAGGTATAAAATGCATATTTATATTTAAAACTGAATCATTTTGTGTGGTATCGATGGAATTTTCCTGTAAACAGCTTGTCACTTGGGAAATTTTTATGGAGGAAATGATAGCATATTATGAGGATACAAAGATAAAAACCTTCTTTAGCCAATTGATAAATCTCAAACAAAAGGGTTCAATGGTAGAGCACATTGAGGACTTTCAAAAATTGAATAATAGGATAAATGATATTCTAGAGAAGCATAGGATTGATGTCTTCACAAGGACTTGAAAGGATAACATCCAACATGAAGTTTTCCTTTGGGAACCTGATTCATTGGAGAAGGCATTCAAGGTGGCCAAAAAAGTGGAAAGAAAAATTATGTCAACAAGGAAGTCTACCACTCACAATTATAAAGACATAATTCTTTTTGCATCTAGACTTCCACAACCTACAAGGTTGACACCAAAATAGTTGGAGGAAAAACTAGCAAAAGGGCTTTGTTATAGTTGTGATAGAAAATACACTAAAGGCCATAAGTGTGCTAGGAAGAAATAATTTTACATAGATTGTGAAGAGACGGAAGAAAAGGATCAGGAAATGTCAAAAGAAGAGGATATACACCAGGAACAAACCCCAGAGAAAGAAGAAATGAATCTCACCATAAATTATAATGCATTGGCAAGAATTACCGCTCCTAAAACTCTTAAGATAGAAGGTCATAGCAAGAAGAAAAGGGAATTAGTATTGATTGATTCGTGTAGTACCCATAATTTTAACCATTGTAAGATAGCCAAGGAATTGAATTGGTTCCTATATCCAACACCAAAGTATAAAGTAATGGTTGCAAATGGAGGAACTATAAATTTCTCTGGAAAGTGTCATAATATCAAGCTATCCATGAGGGAAAATGTATTAAATATTCAAATGCTTTCCATTCCAATGGGTGGTGTTGACGTTGTACTAGGAGTACAATGGTTACAATCTTTAGGGATGATAGCTTTTAATTTTCAAGATTTTTTATTGAATTTTTTGGGGAAGGAAAGAAAGTTGATGTTAGGGGTATTGCAGAGAAGCTAGGAAATATAGTCTTCTCTAATGGCATGAAAAAGCTTCTAAATAAATAAAACGAGGCATAACTGCAAAATTATGCTCACTAGATGTTCAAACATCGAAATCATCTATTTCTTCGGATCTCCAAAAGCTCTTGGGCCATCATTCCAAGGTATTTGAGACTCCAAAAAGTCTCCCACCTATTCATGATCATGATAATGCCGTTCATTTGATTCCAGGAAGTTTTCCCCCAAACATCAAGCCTTATAGATATCCACATGCCCAAAAGAGTGAAATTGAACGTATGGTTGCAGAAATGATAGAGGTTGGTATAATTCAACCTAGTCAAAGTTCTTTCTCTACTCTAGTAGTATTTGTGCACAATAACGATGGATCATGGCACATGTGTCTAGATTATAAGGGGCTAAACAAGCTCACTATTAGAGATAAATTTCTCATTCCTGTTATTGAGGAATTGTTGGATAAATTACATGGATCAATTTATTTCACCAAGTTGGACCTTGGTTCAAGATATCATCAAATTAGAATGAAGAACGAAGGCATTCCGAAAACAACATTCAAAACTCATGAGGGTCATATTTTTTGGTCATGCCTTTTGGCTTTACTAATTCACCTTCAATGTTTCAAGGTTTGATGAATTTAATTTTCAAACCCTTCCTTAGAAAATTTGTGTTAGTATTTTTTTGATGATATACTAATCTACATCAAGTCTTGGAAGGATAATGTTCAACATGTTGATAAGGTCCTCAAACTGTTGGAGGAGAAACAATTATATGAAAAAGCCTCCAAATTTTTCTTTGGAGTACAAGAGGTGGAATATTTGGGTCATATTGTATCTCATGAGGGTCTTAAGGTAGACCCTAACAAAATTAAAGTCATTAAGGATGGAAATCCCCACAACCATAAAGCATCTTCAAGGATTTTGCGTGTTGAGAGGGTATTATCGCAAGTTTATTAAGAATTATGGGAGAATAGTGGCACCTCTAACACCATTATTAAAGAAATATGCATTTTCTTGGAATCCAAAAGAAACTAAGGCCTTTGAACATCTTAAAGAGGCAATGTTCCAAGCACTGTCTTAGCTATGCTAGACTTCACAAAAAGAATTATTGTGGAATGTGATACCTTAGGAAATGGAATTGGTGCTTTTTTAATGCAAGAAGGAAAACCCATTTCTTTTGAAGGTTGTCCAATCAAAGTAAATTATTTACAAAAACCTATATATGAGAAGGAAATGTTGGAAATACTACATGCACTAAAGCAATGGCGATCTTACCTAATGGGAAGACACTTCAAGTTAAAAATAGATCACGATAGTCTAAAATAATTTTTGGAACAAATATTATCTGCAAAAGAGTAGTAAAAATGGGTCACAATGATGTTGGGTTATGACTTTGAAATCATATATAAAATAGGGAAGAAAAATGTTGTTGTAGATGCACTCTCAAGAAAGGATGAGGATGTGGAAGGATTTCTTTATGCCATTTCTATTATCTAACTAGATTGGATAATCAAAGAAAGGGATGAATGGAAGAATGATGAAGAAGTGTGGACATTCATCAAAAGTTGTAGCAAGATCCCAGTATATCTCATACATATACCTGGAAAAATGATTCATTATGGTAGAAATATCACTTATATCTTTGTAATAATTCCCAACTCAAACAAAATATTCTTTTGGAATTGCACACCTTTCCTTAAGAAGCGCACTCAAGATTTTCAAAAACTTACCACGGGGTCAAGAAAGAATTTTTTTGGGAAAGCCTTAAATATGATGTTCAAAATTTTATGGCGGAATGTTTGGTTTTCCAAAAAACTAAAGTTGAGACAATTAAGACCCCAAGATTATTACAACCTTTAGCCATTCCAAGTAAACATAGGGAGGAGGTTTCCATATATTTTATCATAGGTTTAGCAAAGTCTGAAGGAAAGAATGTCGTCATGGTGATAGTTGATATGCTTACCAAGCATGCACTTTTTTGTGCATTGTCTCATCGATTTAAAGCTAGTATAGTTTCTACTCCATTTATGGAAAAAATTCAAAAGCTACATGGAAACCTAACGATAATTGTGAGAAACAGATATCCCATTTTCACTGGAAAATTTTGGACATAATTGTTTTCTTGTCTGGGTATTCAATTAGCTCATAGCTCATCTTATCATCCTCAATCCAAAGGACAAATGGAGATATTGAACAAATGTTTTGAAGGATATCTTTGTTGCTTTGTATATGATAAAAAAATACAATGGGTCATGTGGTTACCTTTGGCTAAATGGTGGTATAACACTTCCTTCAATACCGCAGCAAAAATGACCCCATTTATGGCGCTTTGTTGATATCATCCACTACCCATCACATCATGTTTAAGAGAAAATTATAAGGTTTAAGAGGTGGAAGATCACATCAAGAATCAACAACAACTTCTCTAACTCTTAAAGGATAACCTCATTTTGGCACAGAATCAAATGAAATAACAGGGTGATCAACATCGTTACGAAGGAAGTTTTGATGTAGGTGACTGGGTATTTTTATAGATATAATGATACAAACAAATGTCCCTCAAGAAATCTAACAAATATAATCAATTAAAACCAAAGTACTATGGCCCTTACAAGGTCTTGCAAAATATTGTTACTATTGCATACAAATTGGAGCTTCCCGAATCTTCTTAAGCGCACCTAGTTTTCCATGTTTGATTCTTAATGAAGGTTATAGGGGAAAAGCTCCCAGTTCAAGCAATATGGCTGAAACTAGATGAGGAAGGAAAAATCATATTGTAACCTGAATTCGTCATGGAAACAAGAACCCGACAGCTATGAAATCGATCAATTTCAAAGTATCTCATCAAGTAGAAGAACTTACCTGCTGAAGATTCCACATGGGAGGATCATAATTTTAGACAAAAGCATCCAAAGCTACTCAAGTGTTGAGAAAAATACTTTTTTGAAGGAGAGGGGCATGTTAGGTCCCTATAATACTTTTGTAGGCCCTTATTTTTATTAGCACAACCCCCTTATTGTGTTGTTGTTCCCATGTAGTCCCCATATTGTTATAATTGTGCCACACAGAAGCCCACTATTGTTATTGTTGTGCCCTTATAGTATTATTGTTATGTAGGCTTTAATTATATTGTGATCCCTTAGACTCCTGTATATGGAAAGGAGGTATTGTCATTTTACCATCTAATAATTGTTCATTTGTGTAATGTAAAGCAGGTTTTCCCATTAAAGACGTTAATTTTGAAGTTGTTGATCTATCTCTTCTTCTATTTGTTGAGCTCGTTGCATAACATTTTCCATGTTCATTACTCAAGACGTATTTCCGGAATGTTGGTCATGTGATTGATTGGTTTTTATTGAAGGTGGAGTTAGAGGGAAAATTATAGCTAGAACATTAGTGCATTTTGCAATGGAAATAGATCATGCCTTGAAACAAAGGAATCAAGCAAGTTAAAGTGCACTGGAACCACTTTGGGTCCGACAAAGCTACATGGGAGATGGTTGATCATATGTATGCTTTGTATCCTTCCTTATTTCCTGGTTGAGTAAATGAGTTTGATTTGTATTTTTTGGTTTATGTTTATGCATATGTGTAATCTATATAGTACAATTAGTTTTATTATAAATTTCCAATAAGTAGTGTGTTGTAAATATCGCCTCGAGATGTGTTATAAAACTCCAATAAGAAGTATGGTGTTCGTGTTTTCAGTAGTTTGGTATGATGTAAATTCTACATCGAGATGTGTTATAAAGTTGCATGGGAAACATGTTTTGTTGTTTATAAGCATCATTGAACACTGAGGACAGTGTTCGAATAAGGGGGAGGGATGTGTAACAACCCCTGGATAATTTTCTATGTAAATAAAATAAGACCAAGGTCATGGGACACATATTCTAGGCTGAATGTTGGGAAAACAATTTAGTGGAAATCACTTGAGATTAATTAATGGCTATGGAAATTTTCAAAGGCACTAGTAAAGGAAAGGTGGAAATAATTGGCTTATATTTATGAAAAGTAAAGGAAAATAAGATAAAAGGAAGTTGAAGAGACGTTGATTTTCATGCAAGGGAAATTAGAGGAAAAATGAAGGAAAATGAAGAAAAAGGAGACATTAATAATAAAAATGCATTAGAGAATCAGTTTAAAACTATTGGCTTAGATTTTAGTCATTATAATGTTTTTGAGTTCAACTTTTTTCTCTCTCATTTCATTCTCTCATTCTCTGATACTCTTGCACACTTATATCATTCCTAAGCATACTTGGAGCACTCTAACATTCACTTAGATTTGAGAAATAAAGCAAATGAGAGAAAGGGAGCGAAAGGGAAAAGTTGGATCAACAACTATAGTAGGGATACTTTGTAGGTAACAAGTTGCATGTGTGATTTCCTTGCTGATTTTTTTATGCATGCTATATGCATGTGATTCCTTGGTTATATGTTGTCATTGGTATGGTTATTTACCTAGATTTATAGTGGTTTTAGCCTTATCTTTCCATTTCCTAGGTAGACATGATGTTGTGGGTTTTTTCCACTTGTTTTCTGATTTGTGCTTAGGTTCCCAATGATTGTGGGTTGGAAAAAATGCTATGGAAGCGTTGGAACAACTTTAGTTTAGTTACTAGTTCCTAGAGCCATTGGTTGGGACAAACACTTTAGATCCCTTAGTGTGTTGAGTTACTAGTCACTGGAGCCATGGTTGGAAGAAAAACTCTGGAGCCCAGGACAGTTGTGGGTTGAGTTACTAGTTCCTAGAGCCCTAGAACGTTGTGGGTTGAGTTACTAGATCTTGGAGCCCTCGAAGGTTATGGGTTGAGTTACTTGTTCCTGGAGCTCTAGAAAACTTGGGTAGAAGCCAATCCAGTTGATGTTGGTTATTTTTGTACCATAGATATGGAATCACTGTTGTTGAGAGTTAAGGTGATTTGGCTTCTAGAAGCCATGATTATTTTTTTCTTGCTTTATTCCATGAGATCCCAAACTCCTGCTTGAAATATGGCACAAGGTTGATTGGTTGAAAGAAAGATTTGGTTTTACCCAATCTATGGTTGTGTGGTAAGTGGAACTCCCTGACGTGCTTGACATTTTCATATGTTAATAAGATATATTTTCTTATTGTGATTGATGACCACTTTTACTAGTTATCATGTTGACCTTATGGCTTATTTTCCATGGCTTCTATGATGGTTATTTGCTAGTTATATGCCAGTTACATGATGTATTCTATCTATGGCTCTTGTCATATTCTAATAAGTTACTGGATGAATGCATGGAATAACCAATGTTGTTGTAGCTATTTGAGAGGGAATTAGACCATCTTGATGATTCTCAGATGAATTTCAGAGAGTTATGATCAAATATGCATTCATGAACTATAGCTTAGATGTTAAATTACCATATGCTTGAAGAAATACATATCATGGATTAGGCATGTCTATGTCAAGTTATTGCTTGAATTTGA
Organism: Pinus taeda; assembly: GCA_000404065.3. Lineage (NCBI taxonomy): Eukaryota > Viridiplantae > Streptophyta > Pinopsida > Pinales > Pinaceae > Pinus > Pinus taeda. The sequence goes on along the minus strand of APFE031307823.1, from coordinate 163,012 downwards.
ATGGTTAGCATTATTATTATCTTTTCTATGATTCTAGAGGGTTACAGGTAGTTCTGTGTGGTTGCCTGGAGGATAGACCAAAAAAGTGGCTCAGATCTTGGAACCACTAGCATTGAACTAGAGGATTTAGGTCATCATCACATGGAAGAAATATTGTGCATGTTATTGGGCCTTATAACTACACTCATGCCTGATTGTGTGTGCAGTTGGGATGTTAATTCAAATAAAAAGGGTTCCAGCTCAAGGATTGATCATCTGGGCTTGTTTTTCATCTCCTTGGTCAGCTGTAGTCATTGTAGGATGCCAATAAGTGTTCAGTTTGTAGCCCCCACTTTTCTAACTAAAACTTGAAGGTCGGATCATGTCATAGTGACACTCATCTCATGCTTACCCTCATAAGCTTATGAATTTGTGTTAATGTGGGACGATGTAGTTACAATCATGTTCCCTTACTTTCTCATGTGGGCATTGCTTAATCTCTTTTAGTTTTTGAGCAACATGATGTTTAACATCTTGTGATTTGAAGAAGGAAAAAAAACTCATTTTAATATTAGTTTTACTTTTTAGCTAGTTTTATGAAATATTCATAAACAAAGTACTCATTTTCTAAGAGTGGCTACAAAGTGGGCCATTTGTTTATCTTCATCAGTGATGTCATTAGTGGTCCAAAAATTCTCACAAACCAATCAATGTTTCTTTGCATATTCATCTCCTTCATAAACGGGTATATGATTTAGCCCCATTTTTACTAGCAAAGGTGTAGTTTTTACTGTTGCTTTTTGATTACTTGATTAGTTAGTCTTATTGAGCTTGATTTCTATCTGATGCATTAGGTGTGGGGTGCTTTCTTGATTGTTGACTACAAAACCTATTAATGTTTCATTGGTTTGAAAACATTTATCTATATGTTTATTGAATCAAATTGTTCTAGAATGTGACTCTTTGATGTATGAACTTGTACCTTGTTTTCTTCAATAGAGAATAATTGTGATGGGGGGCGATTATTTTCTTGAGATATCTGATGTGGAGAAGTATGCTTTTATTTTCTTGATTATAAACCCATATTTGGTTTACAGCAAGAATTTCAATTTCTAGTCGATTAGTTAAATTACCTTGTTCATCTCTCCTATAACAAACCGTGGGTGATTCAAAATTAACATGCAATTGTTTCTAGAGGAATTCTCTAATAGCAAGACTTGGTGTTGATGCAATTGGTGATCATGAAAATGTTGGACCAAAGTTGTCAATCTCTGTCTCATCTACCTACCTTTGAAGACTTACTTGTAAGCTATTAATTCCTATTAGACTGGGTAGTGCTATGCCTCTCAACACTTGATGTTGAGCATCAGAGGATTCACATGCATATTCTCTCTCAAGCTCCTAATTTTGAATTTTATCTTTGGAAGTATTATCTTATTTCATCTTATCTCTTTTGTCTCTTGTCTCATGCTCACTTTTGATTGTTGGTTGACTGTTTATATAATAAAAATCCATCTATATTCTTTCGTCTACTATCTTCATCTTGTTGTTTCATGACAGTCAACCATTTTCCTCCAATTTTAATCTATTAATACTTATCCTTTTCGTTATCTTCCTTTTAAGAATTTAGTATTAATGAATTATTACCCCCCCATGCTGAGTCGATTTACTATCAGTTGAAAAAGGAAAAATCAACATCCATTTTTTATTTTCTCAAGAAGGAATCCCATGCTTCTTTTGTACTTTTATAGCAAGCATCAAGAAATTTCTCCTAGTCAATCTGTTTTCTGATGACAGTTAGAATTTAGTGGTCTTGAAGAGGTTGTCAATATTATTTTATATGGTCAAATTCTTTCCCAAGAAAATTGTGTAGCAAGGTAATTATGGTGCAAAAACAATGTCATGAAAATCATTGAAAAACCTTTCTTTAATTCAATCAATAGAACTTTGTTCCTCTATTTCTTGATCCTCACAAAATTCATCCAAGATCATTTCGACCCACTTGTGCAGATTAGTTCTACTTCCGTTTGTGAGTTTCAATGTCAGTTGGTCCTCATCTTCTTTCTGCCACTGTAATAGTCTAGTTGAGAAATTTCTTAATCTCAGCGAGGGTTGCTTCAAAGAATCATTTATGTGCTTATGTAAAGAAATGTGCTCTAGACTCTATAATTGACCTTCTATTTTGTAGTTATTTAGGTAATTGTTAAATTTATGTTTGCATGTTCTAAATACTTGAACTATTGACAGTATTGGAACTTGTTGTCACCCTCTACATATTTTGTCTTCAACTGTTAAAAAGGTGCAATCAAGAATAAAATTTTTCAGCCATATTCAAAGCCACAAAATCATTCAAATGTTATTCATACCTCCTCCAATGGATAATGCTCAGAATTAGATTTCCAACAATATATAGAACCCCTCAACTGGACCCTGGAATGAAACGTTATAGAAGATTGAGTTACCCTTGAAAACCAGAAGCCAAGGTGAAAATACCTCAAGGTAAAATCCTGCGATCAGAGATCGGAGGTCCTAAGGTACAGGGCATGGTAAAAGAAAAGAAAATAACTAATATTGGATTAGTGATCACTGATATCGAACATCAGAGGTCCAAGGCATAACGTACAATGTGGTAATCAGAGGTTAGAACCATGTCAACAATTGACGATCGCAAATTTAAAAAGACAAATAGCATGGCGCATCAGTAGATCACACATCAAAGGTCCTGATAGCCTGTAAATGACCATTATAAGGAAAATTTTAGGAAAAGGAGCCAAGAGTATAAAATTTTGGGGAGCACCTCAGAATAGGCAACAAAGGAAATAAACGTAAAGCCAAGGGGTAGGGAGACATTTTCTCTCTCCTCCAGGGATGCCACGTGGGGGATTATTATTGGATCCAATAAAGACATGGTGGCACTACGTCACTATGAAATGGAAGTACAGAGGACAGTGGCATGTTGATATGGAACTTTCAAGGTCCTATGATGGCATATCTAGGTCACATGTGTCCCCCCCTCAAGAAGTGACGCGTGGCACTGATGACATTATCAATTGGCAATTGTCGATCGAGAATAACAACACATTGTGCATCATAGGGAATTCACCAATATCAAACCTTCAATACAGGGGTTAGCCCACAATCATGTTAAGGAGAAAAGGACCAAAGGATGAGTGCTAAGAAGAGATCCTGCAGTCAGCGATTGTAGGAAGGTAGGTTGCGTTAGTGGAATGACTCGAGAATCACTAATGTGCTGATTGTGTTATCCAAGGTGGGCTAGACCGGCATTCGATGGTCGCAAACTATAGATGGAACAAACTCTCCCTTATTCTTTTCCCAAGTGGGCTAGACCGCATTGTGCATTGGAAATTACAATTTTTTGGAGGAGGCACTGAAGGCAAGCATTAGAAATTGTCAATATGCAGGATTCTGTTTAACAAAGGGACAAGTCTCACAGACATGAGCCCAAAGGTCCTAGCACCTGAGGACTAAGTGCTTGGTCATAGCCCCCAGTCACATGAAGCAGAAAGGACTCAAAGCAAAAGGGGCTAAAGTGGATTGGAATGCCCCATCCCTTAAGGACTTTTAATGGGAAATCTCCATGTGATAACTGCATAATAAGGTAATGTAGAGCTTTAAAGGCATGGTGGGTTGGCAAATGAGGCATTTAAGAAGGATATGGTGCATTCAAAAATCGACATGGGCTGAACCTATAAGGTCCCTTGTGACATGAAATTGGGGTCAACATAGAAAAAGTAAATGAAGTCATGAAAGCTCCAGAGGACTTGATGATTCAACATGGTGCTTTATATAGAGGGAAGATGAAGTACCACCCAGGTGATGTCTACTTCTATACTACGACATTAAATTCATAGTTAATTAGTCTCAGCTCTAGAGAATGAATGATTCGAGTAATAAAGGTAGAAGTGATAGGAATCAACTGAGTAATAGAGTAGGCCAAACCATGGGCAAGAAAAAACCTGAGAAAGGGCTATCATAGGGATGGGCATTAAGATATTTTATAGAAGGTTTCCTCTTTAAATTGACTTGTTTTGTTATCATGTACTTGTTACAATTTAAAGATGCAATTAATTTGATTGTAGTCTTTTTGGGCCGCAGAGCCATCCCAAACCGAAACAACTAGTTGATCTAACAATTGAGGATGGGCTGAGATATTTGTTTTAATTATAGTTTAGATCTCCCCTTTTCTTATAAATAGAGGGAGGCCACTCTTAAAAAAAGGGTTTAGAATTTTGGGAAAGAAACTGCTAAGTGGATCCTTTTCCTTCTTCACAAAGGAAATGTATGAACTTTGATGTATGCACTCTATCAGAGAATTTAATGGAAGAATTGTGGTGATTCTAAACCCCTTGATTTGAGGTATGTTTTTCCATCTCAATATTTCATTATGTGTTTGACATTCTCCTAAGATTACACGTAATTAGCAGCTAGATATATTTCCATTATATGTAGATTCATTTCAGTCAAATATTTGATAAATAATGTATGTATTGATATGGTGATAATGTCTTTAAAAGGCGCTCCATGCATCTCAGCATCTCATAAACCTCTCATTGCTCGCGTTTTCCTCTAGATCGAGTGATACAAAATTCTTAAAATATAAGCTCTATTTTGATGGATTTTCTTGTTACTATCTCCTACTATTCCATTTCCATTAAAAATTGATTCGTTGCGAGTTTTCAATCTGCTTTGGCCACCACTATTTGAGTATTATTCCCAGTGGAATTATGCACACATGTTATTTTTTATAGCGTGCTTCATGAGCAGTTCTGGACCAACCCTTTCCAGCTATTTGTGACAAAATAATATTAGTGCTACAAGCTCCCAAGACTAATTTGTCAATACTACTTAAGATGTCCTAGGCACAGGTCTATAATCAACCCAGAGGCTGTCTCTAGGATGATTTCCTATCCTTTGAATAGACCCTACTCCAAGTGCTTGAAAAAGAGACAACATCTTTTTGACGTCATTGTAAGGGAAGGAATTGTGAAGTACTTTTACCTAGGTATTGTTGAGTCTTGCAAATGTCATTCATTTCCATTACACTTTCACTATTATGTCCATTATATCACCTCCATTTCACTACTAAGTCACCACATTCATCCCACATTCATTACCATTAGGCCACATTTATGTTTTTCCAATCTTTATTAATTCTAAGCCTTTTGAGTGAATTTGTGCTTAAAAAATAGAAAATAATGTGCATATGCTTATACCTAACAAATGGGTTGAGATTGTTGACATGTGTAGGTTGAAAGGAGGCTTCTAGAAGACCCTTATGTGGCACTCTAAGGCCAAATTGGAATTTGAGTGGAAAGAATCATGGGATCATGAAGATATGTGTCACATGTCCTAATTGTATTGTAACTCTAAGAAGACATGTGTCTTATCAGTTCTTATTTTGATTAGGACTCTAGAGGTAGAGGGAGAGATTCATGGACTCTCATTAATGAGATGGCTTCTCATATTTTTGTATAAATAGGAGATCTCTCTCCTCCATTTGTTAGTCTCAGCTTATAAGTCTAGCTTGGCTTGGCTTTTAGTTCTTTAGCTTGGAGTTTGTATTTCTTCCTTGATGGCTTTTGAAAGCTTTAGAGATCTTTGTTGTACTTTGTGATTTTGAAGAATTTGAATAAAGCTTTGATGTTCTCAACATGGAAGGAGATGTGAAGTAGATATCATGGAGCACATTAGAATGTAAGGTAGAGTAGATTTCATTTTGTAATTTTGCTTTGATTTCATTATGTCATTTGGTTGCTTTCAAGTTTGATAGATTAGATTTTCCATTCATGCAATTTTAATTCATGTAAGTGTGTTCAATCGGTTGATTGTAGATTAGTTTTTCTTTACATGTTTTTGCATCAAATAGCGACATGAGATTTGCCTCTCTACTAACTTTGTTTTTTTAGCTTTTCAATTTCAGTTATGATTTTATTTCAGTCTTGTTCATTTGCTTTGTTAAGTTAGTTTAGAAATCAACTCACTCATGTCATTGACGGTTACCTCCGAAAGCCATAGCAAGACTAATTGGCGAGGGATTGAAATATGAATGTTGTGATTTGATTTTAGTTTACTTTTCTGCAATTAGATATTTTATTACTCATTTCATTGACGGTTACCTCCGAAAGCCATAGCGAGACTAACAGTGAGGGATTGAAATATGAGTGTGTAATTTGATATTAGTTTTACTTTTCTACAAATAGATATCAAATTGCTCAAGTTGTTTATGATTACCTCCGAAAGCCTTAGCGAGACTAATGGCGAGGGGTCAGAATATGAGTTGATGTAATTTGATTTTAAGTTTTACTTTTCTGCAAATAGATATCAGATTGCTCAAGTTGTTTATGATTACCTCCAAAAGCCATAACGAGACTAATGGCGAGGGGTCAGAATATGAGTTGATGTAATTTGATTTTAGCTTTACTTTACTTGCAATTTTTGGATTTCTTTGAGTGCAGTAGCTTAATTCATTTCTCTTTTATTTAGATAGCAGCAGGGATAGTGATTTCATGATTAGTATTTCATCTTTTGCTTGATTAAAGTAGCTACATACTTACACTTTTTTTAAGTACTAATTCCATCAATAACATGTTTTAAGATCTTTTGAAATGCTAAGTTTTGGAAGTTACCATTAGGGACATAGACCTTGTCCTGAAATCTACATCCATACTTGACCTTTAAAAGTGTTCGTAAGACCTTAGAATAGGATTTCCATTTGCATTAGATACTTTAGGAGATCAACAAGAAGAAAACCCCAAAACAACATAAAATCTATAAAACAACGAAGTCAGAAAAAGGTTAACTAAGAACATATGGTGCACCACACTTCATCAGTTTACGATACTCAGATTGACAATTTATGTAGAGAAATTTAAGACGTTAAATTGACTAGACATTTTTGGCACCGTTGTCGGGGAAATGTAATTAAGAGACCCTATTTCTTACATCTAAAAAAAATTAATAATTCTTGACTATGCTCTCCTCCTACACTATGTGTGATTTGGAGGATCAGAAAAATGATTGTTATAAAAAAAAAAATTAATAATTCTTGAGTATGCTCTCGTCTTGCACTTTGTGTGATCTGGAGGATTAGAAAAAAAGATTGTTATGTAAAAAAAGAAAAACTAAAAAAAAAAGGAGACAAAATAAACTTCAGCATTTCAATTGATTCAAAAAAGAAGAAGAAGAAAATGAAACCCAATTGCTTTGATAGGTTCAAATTGTCCAAAATTGACTGGTTATGGTTTGTAATGGTCCTCAAAACACTGTATCCTGTTCAAATAAGGTTTTGCAACTTAGCTGCGGAATGTAGCCTGATTCTGCAGCTAGTTGAGAATTCCGCAGTTGATTTCACGTTTTAGCAGGTTACAGGCATCCAATGGAGAAACCAACCACATGGGCATCTCCAAAATTGTCCTGACATGGATCCTATCCTACTCACCCAGCTCAGATCAATAAAAAACCAGCCTAAGACCTCAGTCAAAGTCCTGTTTTTAACATGTTTTCTTTGAAGACTTTGCTACCTGAAATTGAAAATCATTAATCCTTTTTATAAAAAATTGCAATTTCAGAGAAGAAAAAAAGGAAGAAAAACAATCAAAGGCTATCCTCAATCCTAGCTTTCACTGTGGCCTCAAAAATAAAAAAAATAAAAAAAATTCTACAAAAGCCTTCTCTAGATGTCTGCCTGACTTTCGTAATCAACAGCAGTAGGTCAATGTTAGTAAAAATCTTCAACACTCATCCATATTCCATCCATTGTTGAAGTATCATCAGCATTGTTACAGCTACCATCTCTCATCTCAATCATTTCTTCTATCCATCCATCTTGATGGAACATCCCAACTGAAACCATAACTATATGAAGATGTCTGCCAACATTTATGAGAAAATCAGTGGTCTTCCTTGTATACCGGTTAGTTTGTAGGTATTTATGGTGCAGGAATTTTGCAACTAAATTTTGAACGAAAAAAAAGACTCTAGAAGCAAAGTTGCTTTTCATTATTCGCATCTATGGTATTAATGATATACATCTAAAGACACGACAAATCTTACAGCTACTGCGTTTGAGGCAGATCTTCAATGGCGTTTTCCTGAAAGTGAACAAAGCAACTGTGAATATGTTGCAAAGGAGTGAAACATATGTGACTTATGGCTATCCTAATTTGAAGAATATTGGAATGCTGGTTTACATGAATAGAAAGATAAACACGCAGAGGATTCCTCCGACGAACAACACTGTTATTAAACAAGTTTTGGGTTAGTATGGAATCATCTATTTTAAAAAACTAAGTGAAGGTTTTCATGAATCGTTGAAGGTTCCAGACACTTCAGATTGATTAAGGTTATGTGCATTCCAAAATACATTGCCCCAATTCTTCAGCTTTGTCATCGTGTCTGTGTAATACACCTGACAGACAACAAAAAAAAATGCGTAATAGCTGAAAAAATGTCAAATTTCAGATGCAAGATTTGGCCAAACAGAGATGAATGTGAAAAAAATAAAACATCAGTTTTTTGGCGAGTAGGGTCACATAGATAACCCAAAAACCATTTTAGGAGATTCGTGGTGGTTTGGGAGAAATTCTCGGTTCTTTGGAGCCCATTTTTGCAGGCTGCAGGAAAAAAACGAGATTTGAATTAATTAACCGATAGTGGATTCAATTTAGTTGCTTTTGATTTGAAATCAATGGCATGCTGATGATTAACTGTTTATTGATTTTGCCACCTATCTAACACTTGCTTTGTCACTTCTTGATTAATAACAGTTCTAATTGGATCGGCCCTTTGTTGATAGACGTAACACCCGTTCACAGCAATCCAATTGAAGAATGCTCTATTTAGTGAATAACTCCATCACGTAAACTGGTTGGATATGGCTCTTAACAGCCGATTGATAGGCGTAGCATGGAGCTTTCTAGCATTTAGTCTTGACTTTAATGTATAACAGCTTCTCTCCTGACTCGTACATCAGTTATGGCTGCTTATATGTATTCAAAAAAATAAAAAAAATAAAAATCACATAACTCTTTTCTTTATTTCCATGTTCCATAGTTTTAGATTTGATGTGATCTTATGGGAGTTGGCTACTTTATGTATTCCACGAAGTGGAATGAATCCCATGCAGGTAGTGTGTGTTGTTATTTTTCAGAATCGTCATCTAATATTCCTGGGAGTTGTCTTAAACATGAGTTCTGGTGCAGTATATGCATACCTGGATTCAAAACAACGTATCATTACAACATGAAGCTGCATAAATAGTCCAATGCATGCTCAGGCCAAAAAACTATGTTATTATCAAGAATAACCTTAGCATCCTTGATTATTTATCGAACTTTATCTGTTGTTTGTATGGGAAGCCCGAGGCTTATTGTGTAGTAACATTGGCATTTTCAATTAGAGAAGGGATCAATGTCATTTGCGTTTTGTTTCAACTAAAAACCTATGTTGTAAAGATGAATCACTTACTTTTAAAGTTGCAGAAACTCCACAAGAAAGTGTGAAAGAAATAAAAAGCTATGCACGACACAAGTATCCAAAATATGTGTAAAATTGATGGTTGACTGTTTCAACCACTTTCCGTAGCTGATTCAACTTTCCGCAGTTGGTTCAACTTTCCACAGCTATTTTTGTTAAACTATAGGTTGCAGGTGTCATCAAGCAAAACAAGCCACATGGGTAGCTAGGGGAATGTCAGTACATGGATGGTGTCCTATTCATTTGATCCAATTTGATGAAAAATACCCCGGTCAAAAGGAAGTCAAACTATGTGTTATCACTAAGTTGCCACACTAAGTCGCCACATTAAGTCACCACACTAAGTCGCTGCATGTAAAGAAACAAATAATAATTTTGAATCAATAAAATGAATAAGTTATTTGCTTACTTTTCTAAAGGTATTGATTAATTTTGGACTGATGAAGAAAGATGAATGTCTAACTTTGTATTCATGATTTTTAGCTACAGAAACCATGCACATTTTGCAGTTGAAGTCCAAGTCCACAGACTAAAAAAAATCTTAGTATTCAAAGCAGCCTAACTTTTTCATACGAAATCAGATTTTGATGATTTAAGTACCATTGGAAAGGTATCAACAAGATCTACACAATGAGAAACCCATCATTAGATTTTGAAATGGAAAATAATGAAATAAATTGCTAAAAAGAATCAACATTCAACTTGGGGAAAAAATTCCAAAGCAGGTATAAATTCTTTTGATTTTTCCTTTGAAGACTTGTTTCATTAATACAAATTCTTAGTTTTGTGTGTAAATATATAACTAGAGAGATTGATCACCTCTCTCCTTTTATAATCTTACATTCCATTACAGAAGAAGTATAAGTTTTTTTGCAGGTTCGAGGAGGAAGGACAAATGACTACAAGAGAATGGTGTCTCTCTAAGAGACCAATTTGTTTCATAAGAGGATGATCAGCAACAAAGAGAAAATATGTTGATGTAAAATTAGATCCAAACACTTGAAAGAATTTCAGATACTATTGTCTCCATCACATACATACCTCATAATAAACCACTCACCTCATTTCACTTCATACTTTCCATTTACATTCACATACACTTTCCATCTCTTTTTTTCCATTCATAACCCACAAATAAAAGTAAGAGGCTCATTCACATGCTTATTTCCCATTACCATTTCTGCTCTCCATTGCCATCTTCCATTTTCATCTTCCATTTCTTGTCATTTTCATTCCGCAAATAAGCCCTACTTCAATGCAAATTATTGAGTCCATATTCCTTTGAGTCTAAGTTCTTTGTAAAAAAAACACCTTGAGGCTTGCATGCCTTAATGGCAAGTCCTCATGCTGACAAACAATGGGAATACATTAATCTCCCTTGTTCATCAGATATTTTAGGTGACTCGACATTGACAAATTCATTCGTACCTAGCAAGATGTGTTCGGGCATCTTGATTCTCATTGTCATCAATGGTGAGAGTTCTCGTGTTGACTAGTGGCATCCATTAATGGCCACTAAGCCAACAATTTCCTACTATGTTCGACATCAGAACATCTTTTTACATAGTAGGAATTGTGCCAATGAGTTTTGAAGACATGAAGACTATTATTTTCAACATTTTGGAGTAGATTCAACAAGTTTTAGTAGAAGCAATAAAATGTCATCTTAACTCTTTGTCCACGACTCCTCTCGTTCAGCCATTTGAAGAAGAATATGATCAGAATTTTGCAGCCACCACACATTCAACTCATCCTTCCCAAAGGGTGAGTGAAGGTACATCATTTTCTAACTTTTGACCATAGAATTCCATAAAAAGATAGAATGATAATTGTTGGAAAAGCATTTCTCTTCCTCATTTCATAAAATTGTCAATACCATCAGTTGGGGGGGGGGAATACATTCATCTTCATATCTTGCCATGTCCATATCATATTCAGGAGCCCACATACTTCCAACATATATTAACTATTACATTGTTATTATGAGCATATAATGGCTTTTCAAAAAATTGCTTAAATGATAAATTGGATACAAACAAAATCATGGTTGTCACACAAGAACCAACCATCATGTAATCCAATAAAGATATACTTTGCAACAATAATCAAAATATCACTATGCAAAGTTCAAAGATCAAAATAGAAGGCAACAACAAAAAAAATGGTTGTAACACAAGAACCAACCATGTTGCAATTGAAGTAAAACACTTTGCAAAAATATGAAGTTATCAAATGATATCATGCAAAGTTAAGCCAAAGCTCAAGGACCAAAAGAGTTAATGTAATATATACTGCAGGAGGACATGCAATAGATTTAGTTGGGGGTATGTTGAGTCTTGAAAATTTCATTCATTTCCATTACACTTTCACTATTATGTCCATAATATCACCTTCATTTCACTACTATGTCACCACATTCATCCCACTTTCATTTTCATTGGGCCACATTTATGTTTTTCCAATCTTTATTAATTCTAAGCTTTTTGAGTGAATTTGTGGTTAAAAATTAGAAAATAATGTGCATATTATTATACCTAACAAATGGGTTGAAATTGTTGACATGTGTAGGTTGAAAGAAGGCTTCTAGAAGACCCTTATGTGGCATTCTAAGGCCAAATTCGAATTTGAGTGGAAAAAATCATGGGATCATGAGGATATGTGTCACATCTCCAAATTGTATTGTAACTCTAAGAAGACATGTGTCTTATCAGTTCTTATTTTGATTAGGACTCTAGAGGTAGAGGGAGAGATTCATGGACTCTCATTAATGAGATGGCTTCTCAACTTTTTGTATAAATAAGAGATCTCTCTCCTTCATGTGTTAGTCTCAGCTTATAAGTCTTAGCTTGGCTTGGCTTTTAGTTCTTTAGCTTGGAGTTTGTAGTTCTTCCTTGATGGCTTTTGAAATCTTTAGAGAGCTTTGTTGTACTTTGTGATTTTGAAGAATTTGAATAAAGCTTTGATGTTCTCAACATGGAAGGGGATGTGAAGTAGATGTCACGGAGCACATTAGAATGTAAGGTAGAGTAGATTTGATTTTGTAATTTTTCTTTGATATCATTATGTCATTTGATTGCTTTCAAGTTTGATAGATTAGATTTTCCATTCATGCACTTTTAATTCATGTAAGTGTGTTTAATTGCTAGATTGTAGATTAGTTTTTCTTTACATGTTTTTGCATCAAATAGTGACATGAGATTTGCCTCTCTGCTGACTTTGTTTTTCTTAGCTTTTCAATTTCAGTTATGCTTTGATTTCAATCTTGTTCATTTGCTTTGTTAACTTAGTTTAGAAATCAACTCACTCATGTCATTGACGGTTACCTCCGAAAGCCATAGCGAAACTAACTGGCGAAGGATCGAAATATGAATGTTGTGATTTGATTTTAGTTTACTTTTCTGCAATTAGATATTGGATTGCTCATTTCATTGACAGTTACCTCTGAAATCCATAGCGAGACTAATGGTGAGCGATTGAAATATGAATGTGTAATTTGATATTAGTTTTACTTTTCTACAAATAGATATCAGATTGCTTAAGTTGTTTATGATTACCTCCGAAAGCCATAGCGAGACTAATGGCGAGGGGTCAAAATATGAGTTGATGTAATTTGATTTTAAGTTTTACTTTTCTGCAAATAGATATCAGATTGCTCAAGTTGTTTATGATTACCTCCGAAAGCCATAGCGAGACTAATGGCGAGGGGTCAGAATATGAGTTGATGTAATTTGATTTTAGCTTTACTCTACTCACAATTTTTGGATTTCTTTTAGTGCAGTAGCTTAATTCATTTCTCTTGTATTTAGAAAGCAGCAGGGATAGTGATTTCATGATTAGTATTTCATCTTTTTCTTGATTAAAGTAGTTGCATACTTACACTTTTGTTTAAGTACTAATTCCATCAATAGCATGTTTTAAGATTTTTTGAAGTGCTAAGTTTTGGAAGTTACCATTAGGGACATAGACCTTGTCTTGAAATCTACATCCATACTTGACCTTTAAAAGTATTCTTAAGACCTTAGAATAGGATTTCTATTTGCATTAGATACTTTAGGAGATTGGCAAGAACAAAACCCCAAAACAAAATAAAATCTATAAAACAATGAAGTAAGAAAAATGTTAACTCAGCACATATGTTGCACCACACTTCATCTGTGCACGATACCCGGATTGATAATTTATGTAGAGCAATTTAAGATGTTAAATTGACTAGACAGGTATGAAAAATCATTACATCCCCCTTGTTAGGTGAGTGAGGGAAGTGTGGGTTGAAGATTTCTCACCTTGGTGACTCCACTATCTATATTTTATTTTTCATTATGGCTCTTAAAAGGCCTCATACCTGTGCAAACTCCTCTCAATAAAAATCCTTATCTAGTTCAAGGAAAGCTATAATTTGTTGTATCGAATCTCCTCCTAGATTTCTAGTATATTCTCCCGAGAGTGGTCTACCCCTTAGTGCAGCCTCTTGAGAGGACAAAGAAGAAGTTGAGGAAATAAAAAATAAACCCCAAGGGAGCCCTATCCATGGTGTGAACAATCCCTTGTTCCATTGTTAGTAAGCTATCATACCATTGGTAAGACCTCAAACTCCTCTAGGAATTTAAGAACCCCTGATCCTAATGGTTGTCCAAGTCTTCTTGCTAAAAACGTATGCTTCCTTAAACTTGCCTCAATCTCCACATGTCATGCCCCAATACTACCTCAATCTCCTACCCAAGTATAATGAGGAATCTTATGTAACAACACAGAGACACATATAAATGTTTTGTGCCTTTGCAGAGAATCAAAATATTGAACATGAGGATGTATCGTTGAATCTTTTGGTCCAATCCTTGGATGGGGAGGTTAGAAAATGGTTCAAATTCCTGCCAAATTCTTCCATGAAAACCTGGGAAGAAATGGAGAATTCCTTTTTGCAGAGATGGGATGAGAAGAGAGACCATGGGTACATCATCAATGAGTTCAATGCTATCAAGAAGTAAACTTGGTGAGGATGTCTTAGACTTCATTAAAATATTTAATAAGCTATACAATAATCTGCCCGCTGAAATCAAACCTCCATTGGTTGTTGTTCGAGTAGTTTTTGTTGGGGAATTTGATTAAAATTTTGGTTTTACTCTTATAGAAAGGAGGTATCTAACCTTAGATCAGATCCAAACTGATGCCCTAGAATTAGAGGCAAACTATATCTCCAAAGGGAAGTCGAGAAGGAGAATTTATTTTGGAGAGAAGAAAAAGGGAAAAGAGGAGGTATCTTTCACGAGAGGAAGATAATTTCAAGATCAGATGATAGATGAAATGGATAAATTGATTAAAATACTATCTAGTAATCGAACAAAGATGGAGCCAGAGAACAAAAGCCTCTAGAGGCAGATCTTCCAAGCTACCAATCGGGGTTATAATCCCTAATATAGAAGGCCTCCCTTATAGTTGGTGTAAAGGGAGAGGAAAGAGAAAAAATTACCATATTCATCCTCCATTATACAAAGAAGATGATATTAAGGAACTATGACCAGAACGAAGTAATTTTCTAGGGAACCTGTACTCCTCCTTCTCAGAGAAGGGGAAATAACTCAAGGCATATGAATATTAGGAGGAGTTGTAGGCCACATTGGATGATGATGAGATTTATGGATATTGTAAATAGTTTGTTGACTTCATGCAAGCTTAGTTTCACAAGAAGTATGACCTCTGATCATCCAGAAAGAGATTGAGAGCACCATATTATAATGAAGGTACTTCTTTTGAGGATCCCCATAAGTCTGCAGATAAAGGGAAGGGATCTGTAGACCCAATTATCTCAAGGAAGAAACAATCCTCTGAATAGAACAACCACCATCCTAATGTCATTAAGAGAGGTAAGTCACCTCCCCCCACTAAACTTTTCCATGAAAAAGATTTTTTTTTTGCACAAACTAGCACTGGAGAAAGAGCTCATATGCCCTTTAACCTCCATAAATATCTTGAGAAAGTCAAGATCCTAGTCCCATTGTCTGAGCTCTTGCAGTAGCCCAATTACAAGGTTAAAGTCTCTCAGTTTTTGTTTCCTTCCAGTCCAGCTCAGCCCCTTAACAGCTTAAACCTATGGGAAGAAATACCTATGGTAGTCTTTAGACCTCATGTTGAGGAGCAAGATCCTTCCACACCACCTTTATATGTGAATCTGGTAGTACATGACCTCTTGATGCACAATTGCATGTTAGACTTAGGAGCTTCCCATATTTTGGTGCCATTATCTATAATGGAGCAGTTGTTTCTCAAAATAACTAGGCCCTATAAAGACCTCTATTCCCTTGAAAATAAGAGGGTCAAGTGCTTGGGGATGATCAAGGACCTAGTGGTTAATCTAGCCTAGATCCCAATGAAAAGTGTGGTGATGGATATTGTAGTTGCAAACATCCCAACAAGGTTTGAAATTCCTTTTGTCCACATCTTGGGGATCTAAGATTGGAGGGCCTATCAAGCTTGATATGACTTATGCTACCATTCCTATCTTTAGTGGAGAGGAAAGAATGTTGTACAGAGAATCCAGATTCATCAATACGGTCACCAGAGTTGATTGTTAAAACTATGCACTCATGTATGGAACAAAGAGGGACATCTCCTACCTTATGCTGGAAGAAGACAAATTCAATCTAGAGGAGAGACAAATACAACTTGTGGTCTAACTAGACTGACAACTCAGAGAATGTAACAAGGTGTGGAAGTCATATTTTTATGGGGAAAATTCAAAAGAAGGAAATGGGGAAGGAATATTGCGAATATCACTAGATGGTAACTAAATTCCTCTATCTTTCAAATTAGAGTTTGAAGCCACCAACAATGTGGTAGAATATGAGGCACTACTAGTAGGCTGACAAGTGGCAAAGGATATAAATATAGAATGCATGACAGTATTTGGAGATTATGAACTAGTAGTCAAGTAGATCAAACACCAATTCCAAACCAAACACCCTAGCTGAGGGCCTACAAAAATTAGGTTTGGGACTTGATTGACAATTTCTTCTCAACTTTCAATATACAATTCTTATCAAGAGAAGGAAACTAAATGGTTGATTCTTTAGCCATTGCCACCAACAACTTCAAGTCACCACAGAATCCTCTGCTCAGGTACGAAATTCAAGTTAGATATAGACCCTTGGTGTTGGACAATGTGAAACATTCAAAATTAGTTGAGGATGATAATAATATCAAGAATTTCACGGAGGTCATCGGGGAATTCTCAGACTTCGTAATTAATCGAGAAGAGGAAGAAATTGCAAAAGAGCAACTGACTACATGGGAGGAAAGAATCGCAAGACAGAAGGTTCTATAGTTAAAGGGAAACACCATTCCATGGGGTCTAGGCCCTTTGGAAAGGATATTCATACCAACGAAAAGTTGTTGAATATGAAGCTAAGGAATGCGTGGAGGACTGCAACATAAGCTCAGATGATGAACTCAAGTTGGTCAATTTATCAACCAAGATCCCCCAACACTACAAACAAAGGTACTTAAATCTCCTGAAATCTTATAAAGATGTTTTTTCTTGGTCTTATTATCACTTGAAAGCTTTTGATGTCAATATTATGCAACATAAGATTCCCCTAAAGAATGAGGTGAAGCCTGTAAGAAAAAATCTGAGAGATCTATCCACTTCTCCTCCCATCCATCAAGAAGGAAGTGAAGAAGCTACTTCAAGCAAAGATCATTGTACCCCTGAGATACTCATAATGGGTGCAAAATGTCATTCATGTTAGGAAGAAGAGTGGTGAAAACAAACTATGTGTGGACTTTAGGAACTTGAATAAAGCTTCTCTGAAGGACAACTACCCATTTTATAAAATGGACGACATTTTACAGAAGGTAGTTGGCTTTGCCAGGATGTCAACAATGGATGGATTTTATGGATATAACGAAGTGGCCATGAAACCTGAAGAATAAAAGAAAACTACATTCACGACTCTATGGGGGACTTTCATGTATGCTAGGATGCCATTTGACTTAATAAATGTAGGAGCAACATTCCAGAAGGTGATGGACATAGCATTCGTTGGAGAGCAAGAGAAGTTTGTGATGGTATACCTGGACTACATGACTATTTTATCCAAAACAAATGAAGAACACATTGAGCACCTAAATCTTACCTTTTGAAAAGTGCAGAAATTATGGGCTCTCTTTGAACCCCAAAAATTTCTGTTCACTTTCAGTGAAGGAAAACTATTGGGGCATGTTGTAACATAGGAAGGGGCCAGGATTGATCCTAAGTTGGTGGAGGTACCTAGTCATATTTCCTTATTGAGGAATAAGAAAGAGGATGACATCTTCTTAGGGAGGGTTAATTTCTTAAGAAGGTTTGTGCCTAACTATGTGGAAATGGTGAAAGGCTACCGAAATGTTGAAAAAGGAAAATGAGATAAAGTGGGGCCCATGTTCTTGAGAATCCTTCTCTATAATCAAAAGAGATTTTGTATAGGCTCGATGTTGATTTTTCCAAACTATTTGAGGCCATTTTATATCTTTTCCTTTTCCTCCCCACATACTATCGCTATTGTATTACTTTAGAAAAATAAGGAAGGCCATGAGTAGCCCATAGCTTCTTTTAGCCAGGCACTGTGGGACGCGGAACTATAATATAATATATTAAAAAAGCAAGAATATTATCTATTCAAATCTATGGAAGCCTTCAAATTCTACATTCTACTTTCAAGCATCATGGCTTATGTCCCAACATCAGTCATAAAGGACATCCTAGTACAAGGAGACATCGAGGGTAAAATGGGTAAGTGGATTGAAAGAATCCTAGAGTAAGACATGGAGGCAAGACCCAGAAAGCTCATCAAGGGAAAAGGACTGGCTAGAATCCTATAAGAGTCTAGTTGTCAGGCATTGGGAATAAATCTATTAGAAGAAGAGGGTGAAGAGGGTACACAACCCATGATCGATACCATAGTCCAGAAGGTTCATGTCAATTATAAAACCTCATCCTGGTATCAAAGTATCATCCACTATTTACTATTTCTAATATGCATGACAAAGTTTGAGAGATCCAAGTACAAAGAATTGAGGATCAAGCCTAGAAGTTTGTTATATCTAATGGGAAACTATAGTGGAAAGACCTGATGGGAGTTCTATTACTGTGTTTGGTCGAAACATAAATGCAAAGAGTGATGGATGAATTCCATAATGGTGTTTACGGGGGGCACTAAAGTTGGAAGACCACTGCACATAAGATACTTAGAGCAGGTTTCTATTAGCCCATGCTATTTGGAGATGTCCATTCTTATGTGAGGGCCTCCTAGCGGTGTCAAGTATTTGCTAAAACACAAAAATTTGCTCGACTCCCTTTGATCCTTGTTATTATAGAAGAACCCTTCAGATAATGGGAACTGGAATTCATCAAGGAAATACTTCCTCCTGCTAGTGGCCAACACAAGTGGATCCTCACTGCCACAAATTAATTCACCAAATGGGTAGAAGCATTGCCAGCCAAGAATGCAACTGATAATGTGGTTATAAAATTTTTGGAGCAAAACATCTTGGCTAGGTTTGTGTCCCCTATAAAGATCAAGATTGACAACACCCGGGCTTTCATGTATATAAAGTTTATCACCTTTTATCATAAATATAGCATCATATCTAGCCATTCCACCACTTACTATCCCCGATAAAATGGGATGGTTGAGTCTTCCAACAAGACAGTGGTAAGAATCCGAAAAAAAACAATTACAGAAAGTCATAGGAATTGGGATTCCCAACTGAAATTTGCACTATGGGAAAATTGAGTCACTCCAAAAAGATCCATAGGAAAATCCCCTTTGGAGTTGGTTTATGGGAAAGTTTTTTTATTCCCCATTCAACTTTCTATGTCGGTGGCTAAGATACTACAAGATGTAGAGGAGGAACCCAACTCTCTAACTAGAAGGATATATCAATTGTTGGAGCTCCATGAAACTCGAAAGCAGGTGAGTCACAACATCAAGAAATACCAGAGAAAGGTAGAGTCCTTCTTTGTTAGGAAGGTGAAAGAAAAACCTCTCTAGCCATGAGATCTAGTTTTAAGGTGGGATCCAAGAAGAGAAGATAAAGGCAAACATGGAAAATTCAACCCCTTGTGGTTTGGGCCCTTCAAGGTCATCGAGACAAAGGGAAACAATTCTTTATACTAGATAAATTGGAGGGTTAGAAGCTTGAGTTGCCTATAAATGGGAATTTCCTCAAATTATACTTCCAGCACTAAAATATCCATCCCTCACCCATTGCACATATCGATGAGACATTGTAAAAAAAAAAAAACCAGTTATACTTTCAATCTATTACATTTCCATTTTTTTATATACTTGAATGAAACAACTCCATGCCTAATGGATAGAAGGCCACTATTCTATAGGTTCTCAACACCTCGCTAGCAAGGTACTATCCCCAGGTGGATCCTATGTTGTCACCCTCTGCAAAGTTTGTCTTCAAATATTAAAAAGGTGCAATCAGATAGAAAAGTTTGCAGCCATCTTCAAAGCCACATCCATTCAAAGATTAATCAGACCTCCTCCAATGGATAATGGTCATAATTAGCTTTCCAATGATATATAGATCCCCTCACCTAGACCCCAGAATCAAAAGTTATAGCAAATTGAACTTACCCTTGAAAACCAGAAGCCAATGAGAAAATGCCTTAAGGAAAAATCTCATGATTGGAGATCAAAGTTCCTAAGATGCAACACATGGTACAATAGAAGAAAATCACTGATATGAAATCAATGATCACCAATATTAGAGATCAGAGGTCTAAGGCATAATGTATAGTGTTTTAATCAAAGGTTAGAGCCATGTTGACGATCGACGATCACAAATATCGGAAGACCAACAATGTGGCGCATCGGTGAGTCACACATCAGAGGTTTCAACAATCTACAAATGACCATTATAAAGAAAATGTTAGGAAAATGAACCAACAGTGTAAAATGTCAGTGAGCACCTCAAAAAATGTGACAAATGAAATCAATTCAAAACTAAGGGGTAGGCAGGCCTTTTTTCTCTCCTCCAGGGATGCCACGTGGTGTAGTATTATTGGATCCGATAAAGACATGGTGGCACTGATGTCACCATGACATGGAAGTATGAAGGACACGTGGCATGTTGATCCACAAATTTCAGGGTCCTATGAGGTCATATCTAAGTGACATGTGTGCCCCCTTCAAGAAGCGATGTGTGGAATTGATCATGTCATCAATCGGCAATCAATGATCAGGGGTAGAAACACATTTGGCATCACAGGGAATTCACTAATATTTAACCTCCAATACTAGGGCTTGCCCACAACTATGTTGAGGAGAAAAGGACTGAGGGAAGAGTACTAAGGTGTGGTCCCACAGTCAGCGATCGTAGGAAGGTAGGTTGTGTTAGTGGAATGACTTGGGAATTATCGATAGGCCGATTGCGGTATCTTGGGTGGGCCGAATCGGAATTCAACGGTCTCAAATTATAGAGGGTGTGGACCCTCCCTTATTATTTTTCCAAGTGGGCTCGATTACATCGCACATCTGAGATTGCAATGTTGGAGAAGAGGCATCAAAGGGAAGAATTAGAAATCATCAATATGTGGGATCTTTTTTAATAAAGGGACGAGTCTCACAGACACGAGTCCAAAGGTTCTAGCACCTGAGGGCTAAGCACTTAGTCCTAGCCCTTGGTCACATGAAGCAAAAGGGGATGAAAGAAAAAGGGGCTAAAGTCGATGGGAATGCCTTGTCCTGTAAGGAATTTTAATGGGAAATCTCAATTTGATAGATGCGCAATAAGGTATTGCAGAGATTTAAAGGCATGGTGGGTCGACAAGGAAGGAATTTAAGAAGGAGATGACATTCAAAAATTGGCATGTGCTGTGTTAGTGTTGGTACTTTCATCCCTCCATCAATGATCAAAATTCTCATTTTCCATTCATTTTAGGGGTCTCAACCAATTCGCTGCATTCCATTAGGTCATGGATCATCTAATGGTAGTGGCATATTATCAATGTTTCCTCATGATCTTTACCTGCTGGCCTATTTTCATAAATTCAAGTTATTTACAGTCATTTTCTGCCTTTACACTTGCAAAAGCCATTTTTAGGGTTTTAGGTCTCATTAGGTCTAGGGTTTGTCCTCATAGTCTTGTAAAAGCTCAATAATGGTCAGCAGGCACATGAGGAGGTCAAATAAGGTCTCAACATAAAAAATTTCAATAATAACATGCTCAGTGATTGATTTTTCCTCAAAACTCTATTTTGAGGAAAAACAGAGTTTTATCTTTTATGTATAAAATTTCATGTAATTTTATTTTCCTATATGTAATAGGTCCGGAAATGTCACCTTGGTCACCTTGCCAAACTCTTGCACTCTAGCTCTTGCAAAAGAGACAAGAAATTCAAAGCATTATTCCTTCAAAGGCCAAAAAGAGAGCCAAATTGCAAAATAGAGTTTTTAAAGAACAAGTGAAAAGCAAACATTAGAAAAGTGGGTTCATTTAAATAAAAAATTAAATTCAATGGGTATATCAAGTGTTTTTGTATTGAAAAATTCATTTTTCATGTTAAATAGAGAGTGAAAAAGCAAAATCGCGATTTAAGGTGCAAAAGGAGAAAATTGCAGCAAAATTGTGCAAAGCTTCCTGGCGCGGCGCACCTGGGTAGAGGCGCGGCGTACCTGGTCAGCACAGCACACAGAGCGTAGAATTTGTAAAGAGAAGTGAATGGGCATGGTGCACCTATTGTGCACAGCACACCTGCTCTCCAAACTTAAATTTCACCAAA
The DNA here is from genome assembly GCA_000404065.3 of Pinus taeda. Lineage (NCBI taxonomy): Eukaryota > Viridiplantae > Streptophyta > Pinopsida > Pinales > Pinaceae > Pinus > Pinus taeda. Next base: position 140,769 of record APFE031307823.1, on the reverse strand, counting down.
TCAACCTTCCCAAGCTCCAAATCTTTGCAAGCTTCATTCCTCAAGTAAGTGAAACATTCCACTTTTCCATTCTAAGAGATTTACTCTTCATTGATGGTGTTTTAATAGGGGCAAAATTAAGCCCTAGTTTGCTGCATAGTTACATTACAAAAACTATCTAGGGTTTGCAATTTTGTCATTATTGTTGTTTTGCTCCCCTGCATCATTGTTTCATTCCCCTTCACTACATTTCCCTCATTTCATTTTCCCTTCCCTCTCTCATTCACACTCGTCCTATCCCCCTATCCCCAAAACCCTAGAACCATAACAACAAATTTCCACTACTCCCAAATCCTAATTTGCATCCTCAAACCCTATCACTCGCTAAAAACCTACATCTAGAATCAAATCCCTCATTCATCAGTCCCACTCATCAATCTTATTCATCAAACAACAAACACCTATTCTTGATATAAAATCTCTTCATACTCATCATTGAACATCAAACAATGGAAAATATAAAAAAAAGTTCATCTTATTAAAGGGATGAGGAAACTGTGAGTGATTCCTCCCAAGAGATCCATGCACCAAGAAAACCACATAAGGGAGGAAAACACATCTAGGAGGAGCCCACAACACTCACAGAGCTATTACCCTGTCCTCTTGCAATAGCATGTTTCAAACATTAGTCTTGCTACCAGTTTTGCGAGATGGTGGAGAGGGTGAAATGCCACCATGAACTTGCCAGATTATTTGTTCTCCATGTTCACAATGGCCGGGTAAATTTAGCAGGTGTTACCTTCACATTGGTAGCTGAAACTCTAGCTGAAGCAACAGGTATTCCTAATGTGGGTGAACAGTGGAACAAAGGATAGCTTGTGGATAAAGAACATTATGAGCCTTACATCTTGGCTAGCTATCAAAAGTAGATTAGTACGGTCTTTCTTTTCAGATACCTACAAGACACATATGCTCCACTCATGAAGCTCATTATCAAATACTTCAGCTGTGAAGGGATATTTTCTCGCTTGTACATTTATCATGTTAGATTATTAATGCATTTCACTAGAGTGAGGATGATGAACCTCCCTTATTTCATATGCAGAAATATTGAGAAAATGATCACATTAGAGCAAAGAAAACCTCTTCATCAATAGTACAACAACATTTATCACTTTGCATTGATCAAGATTGTGGTCTTGCATCGGCTGAGTTTGCTGAATGTTTCATGGGATGATTTCATTTCACATGATGTTTTCAAAAGACATCAAGTGACCCCTTCAACTCAACCAGAGGTGCATGAAACTCAAGCTATAACTCAAGCTATAGGGGTGCCAGTATATGTCACTTATGAAAGGGGGAGAAGGAGGCTATTTGCAGTTACAAAACGAGTACTATCTCCACCTGGGGTGGAAGGGGTCTTGTTTCCTTCATCAGATCATAGGAAAATGCTATCTTCACCTAGGGTGAAAGGGGATTTGCGTTCTTCTTTAGCAAAGCAATGCCAAAGGGAAGCAACCATTGCATGAGGAAGGGCCTTCTGAAAGTAAGGAGAGAGATTTCATTTTGATTCAAGATGATGATGCTGACCTGGGCCCCCAAAGCTCGAGACTCAAGGAGATCATCAAAGAAAAAGAATATAAAATTCATGCCCTAGCTCTTAACCTTTAAAGGGCTAAGTGGATCATCAATTACCTTGAGCAAAGGAAAAAGAAGTTGGAGGATAAGCAAATGATCATGAAGCTGCAAACTATAAGAGAAAACAAGCAAGTAGCAAAAGGAAGGAAAGTCAAATTGACACCTCTTGAGCAAGAGATTAATGCTGAACAGGAATCTTAGCTAGAGAGGAAAAATATGCACTTGGAGAAGCTTCTTGAGAAATCAAATAAGGAGAAAAAGATGTTGAGGCACATGGATTTTCATTATTTGGAAAGAAATAAGATTTGCAAAGCGAGAATAAGGAACCTAAAAGCGAAGTTGAGGAAAACTTTGAGGAGCAAGAAAGAGCAAGATAAGCTCATGATCTTGGCTGAAGCTTCCTTGGCCCAACATAGTACTTAATGTAGGTCACTCATGCCAAATTTCAAGAAATTTGGCACACTTTCTGACAATTTTGAAAATTTGAAGGAAAAAACAGGTTTCTTGCCTGGTGCGTAGTGCCAACTGGCACTCGATTTTGCTAGGGACCTCCTTTGGAGGAAAAATCTACATTTTTGGATTCCTTGTGAAAAATTATGAATACCCAAAAATTACTAAAACGTTTTTTCAAGTTTTGGTCCCCCAAAAGGGTTAAACCACCTCACAAATGCCCTCTCTGCCCCTTTTTGGCCACATGGGAAGTAGTGTTGGGAGAACCAATTTTTGGAGGGGAAAATGAACACTAAACTCAAAAATTCCACTTATTATAGCAAGTAGATAGATAGAAATTTCCAACAAGCCCACTTTGAGAAAATTTGGTGGATAGGAAGGCTTCCAAAATCAGCTAGGAAAAAGTGTTATGCACAAGAAAAGTGGCACTATGCATAGGATGGAAAAGTGCCATTTTTGCCAAAAAACTCTGTTTTTCACCTAGTTTTTTCTCAGTTTGACTTTTTCTCTCTTATGGTCAAACTCATGATGTAAATTGATGTAACGTAATGGAATTTGATGTAAAATGATAAAAATTCACTCATGGAGGTAGATACATCATGTATAGGTGGTTTTGAATTGAATGAATTGGTTTCCTAGGTTTTAGAGGCAAGCTATTCCACTGTATATTTTTTAGTTCTTAGTTTAGATCTTGTTGAAACAGCTCCTAAACTCATGAATTTTACCCTTAAATTCTAGCATGGGTTGTTTTTACCTATATCTAGTACTTTTTCAGTCTTTTGTAAAGATTGGACTCTTGTGAAAGCTTTGACATCATTGTACATTCATCTTTGCAGTTTGGCAAGGAAATAGACCAACGTTTGCAGAATTTTGTGGAATTCTTGTCGCAAGGTGATTTAGTATTGTTTCTCCTTCTGTAATTCAAGTTTTCATATGTTTGTGTGTGCCATTATCTCTCTCTTTTAAGCTTAACTAAATGAATCAAGTATAAAGGTGGAAATCATTGATGTTGCAGTGCTCTACCTTAGGGTTTGTTTAGCTTTTCATGTTTTCTACTATTTTAAGAGGATCCCTGATACTTTCATGCTCTGTCCAAATCCTCACCAATCTTAAGACTCTCTATTTCACTTATTTAAAATTACTAAAGCATTTTCCCACCTCGCCCCACAAAAATCTCTACAAGACTGAGTTCATTTCCCAGACCCAAAACTGCCTTTCACTTTTGATCTAGAACTCAATCAAACTCCTCTGAGCATATACCTAGCCTAAAAATAGTCTTTACATCAGTCATCTCAAATCTCATTTGCTATCTTTTCCTGAGATTGACAAGGAGAGATCCCTCTCTCGACCTGGTAGGGCTAGCTACCAGGTTAAGTGTGGTTTGATGTTACCCTAGACCTTCCTTTCTCAGCCTGAGGTAGATTTAGGCACTAACACGCTAAGGCTCCTTGTCCCATGAAATCAGGGTCAACATAGATAGAGTAAATGAAGGCATGGAAGCTCAAGAGGACTCGATAATTCATCATGATGCTCTATGGAGAGGGAAGATGAAGTACCACCCAGGTGACCTCTCTTTTTGTATTACGACATTAAACTGATAGTTGACCACTCTCATCTCTGGAGAACGAATTATTCGAGCAGTAAAGGCAAAAGCGACGAGAATCAAATGAGTAGTGGAGGATGCAAGACCATGGGAAAGAAACAACCTAAGAAAAGGAAATCATAGGGATGGGCATTAATATATTTTGCGGAAGGCTTCCCCTGTAAATTGACTTGATTTTTATCATCTACTTATCACAATTTAATGAGGCAATTAACCTGATTATAATCTTTTTAGGCTACAGAGCCATCCCAAATCGAAGCAACTAGTCAATTTGACATTCGAGGATGGGCCGAGGTATTTTTTTTAGTTATAGTTTAGAGCTGCCCTTTTCTTATAAATAGAGGGAAGCCACTCTTAAAAAAGGGTTCATAATTTTGGGAAAGAAACTCCTAAGTGAATCCTTTTCCTACTTCACAAAAGGTATTTTATGAACTTTGATATATGCACTCTATGATTGAATTTAATGGAATAATTGTGGTGATTCTAAAATCCTTGATTTGCAATATATTTTTCCCTCTCATTATTTCATTATGTCTTTGGCATTCTCCTCACATTGCATGTAAGTAGTAACTAGATATATTTCCATTATATGCAGATTCATTTTAGTCAAATCTTTGATTAAGAATTCCTATATTGATATGGTGATTATGTCTTTAAAAGGATCTCCATGCATCTCAACATCTCATAAACCTCTCATTGCTCTCATTTTCCTCTAGATCCAGTGATACAAAATTCTTAAAATCTAAGCTTTGTTTTGATTATAGGTAATAGTCTATAATCAATCCATAGGCTATCTCTAGAAATATTTCCTATCCTTAGAAGCAACCCTTCTCCAAGTGCTAGGAAAAGAAATAATAGAACTAATATTTTAATCTAGCAGAAAGTGTGCCTTGGTTATTGGTAGAAAGTAAAATAAGAACTCACATAATCATGTGAAACACAAGGATGATAGAAGAGATACAAAGTAGTAAAGAACTAGCAAAGAAATTATTTATATTATATTCTTTTAATGAGAAAATTGAACCATTACCTTGGGGTGTATACATGCATATAAATATCACGTGTCATCATTTACAAAAATTTATGTTGGAACTGACTATTCATAACTGAATTAGACAACATATTCGAATAGTAAGTTGAATGACTTTACAATACATATTTATTATGATGACTTGATTGGGCTAGTTGACTAGCCCCTCCAATAGTGGTCCTTCAAAAACTCAGACACCCTTAGGTAAATTGTATTTCATGCTTATCATTAATGGTTTTAGGAGGATGACATGGGTGGAATCTTTAGGAGAAAAATCAAAGGGCTATGAAAAGTTATATAAATTTAAGGCCATGGATGAGAATGAGACAAAATTTAAAATAAATTGCATAAGGTCTGATAATGGTGGTGAGTTTACCTCAAAATAATTTGATGTCTTTTGTAAGGAACAAGGCATGAAAGTACAATTTACCATCATAGAGACTCCATAATAGAGAGGAAGTGTAGAGAGAACGAAAAGATATGTCGAATAATTGGTTAGAGATATGATGGGTGAAGGAAGAATACCACATAGATTTTGGGATGAAGCCATTCACATAGTAGTGGTTATTTTAAACAAGACACAGTTCATACCAAATAGTGACAAAACCCCATATGAGCTATGTTATGGTAGTCCTGCTATAGTTAAGCATGTCACAGTGTTTGGAAGCAAGTGTTATATCAAGAAGAATTATGAAAAGCTTGTTAAGCTTGATTGAAGATATGATGAAGGTATTTCTCCTGGGTACTCTTAGAATAACAAGGGCTATAGATGCTATAACAAGAAGACAAGAAAAATAATTGATTGCATTGATGTTAAAGTTGATGATCACCTTGAATTTGAAGACAAATAGCTAGTAAATGTCATTACTAATGATCTAGTTGGAAATGATGATATGGTTGATGATCCATTTAAATATGAAGACATTGAAGAACCCTTGACTCCACAATCCAAAGGTCTTACAAGGTATGTGAAAAAACACAACAAAACTAAACAAATTGTTGGTGACTTGAATATAGGTGTTTAGATAAGAAGAAGGCTAATAAACCGCCCTACTCAAGAGCATGTAGCTCTGATATATATGATGGAAGAAAAGGATTTTCCTTACGCCAGCCAAGATGAAAATTGGCTAAAGGACATGAATGAAGAGCTTGATTAGATCAAGAAAAATAGGACTTGGAAGCTTGTTCCAAGACCAACAGATAAGAGTGTTATTGACACAAAGTGGGTCTTCCATGGAAAATTGAATGAAAATGGTGAAGTGGTAAGAAACAAAGCAACATTAGTTTATAAGGGATATTCACAAATCAAAGGTTTGAATTTTGATGATAAATTTGTTTCTATTGCATAATTAGAAGCAATTCATATGTTCTTGTATATTTCTATTTTTAATAAACTTAATATATATTAGGTAGATGTTAAATCTTCATTTTTAAATGGAGAATTACAAGAAGAAGTCTGCATTTAAGCTTGATGGTTTTCAATGATTAGATAAACTTGATTATGTTTGTAGGCTAAAAAAGGCTTTGTATGGTCTAAAGAAAGCTCCAAGAGCTTAGTACTCCAAAATAGATAGTTAGTTGCTTAGGTGTGGGTTTAATTGAGGCACAATTGGCAGTAATTTGCATATGATGGAAAATTATTCGTAGTGGTTGTATATTTTGATGATATTATTTTTTCAAGTGATGCAAATCATCTAGCTTGTTAGTTTGCAACTGATATCAAGGTCAAATTTGACATGTCTATTCTTTTAGAACCTTCTTATTTCCTTGGTTTGTATATTGCACAATCTTTAAAAGGAATTTTTATCTCACAAATCATCTCAAGGAAGTTTTGAATAAATTTTGTATGAAGGAATGTTCTTTGCTGAATGCTCAAATGGTTATAGGTTGAAAAGTCAAAAATACTGATGAATCATTAGAGGTGGATAAGAGTTTATATAAATTTATAAATTGGAATCCTCTTATACTTGAAATCCTCTAGATCAGACATTATGCAGGAAATTGGTATTGTTGAAATATATCAAGTACCTCCTAGATAGAGTCATCTCCTTGTAGCGATGATGATTTTTATATATCTAAGAGCCACAATGGACTATAGGCTTTGGTACCCCATAGGTAAAGATTTATCACTAACTGTGTTGGCATTATGGTTCTGGTATGATTATATGTTTCAGATGTTGTACTTGATGGCAACACCCATGGCATGGCTCTCATTTTGATGAAAATAAAGAAGTACGCAGGAGAACAG